>QJPP01005038.1:0-42857 GCA_003996215.1 Jaltomata sinuosa
CTCAGTAGGAGTCGTAGGCCTCGGCCAATCACGAATGGCTGAAATCTTCCCTGGTTCCACTCTAATCCCATTCTTAGACACCACGTGTCCTAGGAATGCTACTGACTTAATCCAAAACTCAGACTTTGAGAACTTGGCATAAAGCTGATTCTCTCTTAAAGTCTAGAGTACAATCCTCAAGTGTTGCTCATGCTCATCTCCATTCCATGAGTAATTCACTATGTCGTCAATGAAGACTATTACAATCAAATCTAAGTACGGTCTGAGCACCCTGTGCATCAAGTCCATGAAAGCTGCGTGGGCATTAGTCAATCCAAAAGACATCACCAGGAACGCATAGTGGCCATAACGTGTCCTGAATGCTATCTTAGGGATGTGCTCTACCCTAATCCTCAACTGGTGGTACCCTGACCTCAAATCTATCTTAGAAAACATGACAGAACCCTGAAACTGATCAAACAAGTCATCTATATGCGACATCAGATACCTATTCTTCACAGTCACCTTATTTAGCTATCGATAATCAATACACATCTGCATCAACCCATATTTCTTCTTCACAAGTAGAACACGATCACCCTAAGGTGACACACTCGGCCTAATGAAACCCTTAGATAACAAGAGCTAATCCTTAAACTCCCTCAACTCGGCTAGAGCTATATAATACAAAGTAATAGAGATGGGCCTGGAGCGCAACTCCATCTCAATAGCAAAGTCAATATCACACTCACGTGGAAGGCCTGGCAGGTTGGTTAGAAACATATCTAGGAAATCTCCAACTACCTAACACAAAGGCAATAAATGATCCCAGATGGTGCACGGCTAACAAAACCCTACCACACAACCGGGGATACGCTGGGCACGACTATGGTAATAGTCTTGACGTAGTAATCCAAAACTTATTGGTGAGGGGATAACCAGTCCATGCCTAGAATCACATCAAAATCTAACATGTTTAATATCATCAAGTCAGCCCAAGTCTGAAGGTCACCAACAGTAATCAAACAGTATCTCACATTCTTATCCACTTCTAAAGAATCACCTACTGAGGTAGAAATAGATACAGGAACTGAGAATGGCTCACTAGCCAACCCCAAACAAGAAACAAAGTGGGTAGATACATACGCGCATGTAGAAATAGGATCAAACAAAGCTAAAGTTGACTGGCAGCATACAAAAATCATACCTGTGATCACCACATCTGAGGCCTCTGCCTTTGATCTACTCGGGACCACATAGAACTGTTGCCGACCACCACTAGATTGACTGCCATCCCTACCACCTGTCCTTCCACACTGGTCACCACCTCAACCCTGAACACCACCTCCTCTAAGTGGTGGCTTAACTGCTCTCAATGGCTAAGTAGGTTGCACAACTAGCTGAACTGTACCCCGCTGGGGGCACTTTCTAGCATAATAACCGATGACACCGACTCATAGGAAGGCCCTCATGGCCTACCCTATTGGGACAAACTAGCTGAACAGGTATGACCACCATGGCCTGATTCCCCAGAAGTTGTACCCCTCAATGACTGACCATTATAACCATGTTGACTGCTCTGACCCTGCTCAAACTGAGGCCCACTTGAAGCCTGAAGCGATGCCTGAACTTGCTGGCTAAACTGACCCTGATGCTTCTGTGGCTGATACCCTCGGCCCCACTGGTCTGAACCTCTATTTCATAAATAGGAACCACTTAAACTACCCTAATGGTGTGGACTCTTGTATCTGGCCTTCGGATCATGATGGTGCAAATCCTCCATAGTATGGACATGGTTTGTTATAGCCTGTAAAGGTCTCCCACAAGCAACTAGTATCTCTGCAGTCTATCTAAGCTCTATCCTCAACACCCAAACAAACCAGCAAACTCTCTCTAGATCTCTGGGAATCATCATAGCCCTAAATGGAGCCAACTGGTGAAAAAGGGTCTCATACTCAGATACGGACATAGACCCCTGCATTAGTCTGGTGAACTTCTCTATGTGATGCTCACGATCACTCTGAGGTAAGAACTTTTCCATAAAGTCCTCATAAAAACTCCCTCCAAGACAACTGAGGAGACTGGGATAGTTTGCAAGCTACCTGGGCCCTTCACCATAGCTTAGCTTGGCCCTCCATCTGATAAGTTTTATAACAAATTTGTGAGTATCCAACAGACCCATATGGTAAAGCATCTCCTTACAAGTAAAAATGAAATCATATGGATCCTGACCAGGAGTCCTGAAGAACCTCGGTGGAACCAATCTCAGAAATCTGCCCAAATTCTTCTGCTTCGACTATGTCATAACTACGCAAGGAGCAAGAGGCTGAGCAACTGTAGGTACTGGAAGAACCTTAAAATGGGGAGCCACAGTAGAAGGCTGCGCTCCTAAATTCTGAACACCCAGGGCTGCAATATAAGTGGATGTCGGTGCTATATCTGAAGGTTAACCCTTAACTTACCCAACAACTATAGAAGCAAACCCCGAATATCTGATGAAGGAGCAAGGGCTGGTATGGATATAGATGATTGTGTCGGCCCTGGTAGCACCTGGGTTGTCTCCTAGTCAACGGGATGCTTCTCTGGGACTAATTAAGGCTTAACCTCAACCCGAGTAACTCTAACTGGTGTCGCTGCTCAAGCACATCCCCGGCCTCTACCTTTATAACCACCCCAACCCCCTGCTAGAGTCGGGTATGCTGGAGTCGAAGGCTTGCCCTCATTTGCTGCCAAAGATCTCATATGAGCCATCTAGGGAAGAGTGAACTAGAATAAGTGAGATTCTAGGAAACCATATAGGATAAGACGCATGATATAGAAGCAAGAAAAGATCCATGTTTCCTAAAATGTCACTGTAGCCTCCCGAAGATTGAGTACAGACATCTCCGTCCCAATTCACAGGACTCTACTAGATATTTGATCCTATATCAATAAAACTGATGAACCTAGGCTCTGATACCAAGCTGTCATAACCCAATTTCTCAAGTCATGATGGCACCTACAACCCCTTAGTAGGTGAACCAATCCTCGTAGCCCGTAATGGTTAGTAATAGGCTACTTGCAAACTAAGCACATGGAAGAAGCAGTATATAAGCGATAGTAAGAGATAAAATTAAAGAAATATAGCAACTGGTATATATATATATATAGAAAAACTAAATTATCCCACGACCTAGTATCATAGTACAAAAGAAACTACGAAATATAGAGTACAAAAGGGTAAAAAAGTATATACATACATCTGTCTCTGAATAATGAAAAAGTACATGGTACAAATGAGGAGATAAAAGCTAAGCTCCATTCGCTAGGAGCTAACCGTAAGTCTCGGATGTCTGGAAAGCCTCATGAGTCGTCATGCAATCAACGTCAAGACTTCACACTAGGATATGCACCAGGAAAATACAAAAGTTTAGTATGAGCTCCAATTGCAAAGGAACGAGTACCCGGTAGGAATCGTAGGCTGTCTGAGTTCATATAAGATATAAAGAAGTAAATAGCAGAAAATAATAGAAGTAGTCACAGAAAACAAACAAAGAAGTACACAAAAGCAATCACAGATAGAATATAAGGATAAAACAACCATACTAGGCTAGCCACAAGATATATCACAGAACACAGGTAAAGGAAAGAAGAACACACCTAGATCTTTTCAACAACAATATATAAAGTGATAGTTCAAGAAGAATGGTGGTATACCGGTAACCTCAAGCAAAAAGAGAAGGGAGGAAAAGCAAGTAAAATGTACACATGCTTGAAAAAGTGCTACTAACTAAGCCATGATGATAACACAGTTCTCACATACGAGTAATCAAACAATAACTCAAATGTGACTATAAAATGAACTAGTACTATAATAGGATATAATAATAAATCTATCTACAGTCCAAAAAGGCACCCATACACCTAAGGAACACAAACAAGAGAAAACAAACCTTCCCACATCTCATACTACCAAAGCATACACTAAGCAAATAGCAAACAAGGTGGATCCGAACACAAGATGAATGATATGAATTGATATGATGAAATCTATGTGATATTAGTATTATATATACCTTGTCTGGTGCCGATAGGTCCATTAGGTAGGATCCATGGAAAGACACACCCATATACCTCAACTACACTGTATACCCCTCCTCTAGCACTCACCATACGTAGCCCTTGATCCGGATTGACAAGGTCCATAGAGGTCCTCAACCACTTACTAAACCTTAGAATCTCAAATATAACTGCCCAGAGTGTATCCGGGCCTAAACCAATAATCAAAATCTCAAAGTGAGTGCCCAGAATCTATCCGGGTATCATTCAGAAAGTCAAGTCCCAAAACCCAAACAAAGGGTGCCCAGAGCGTAACAAGGTCTAAATCCATAATAAAAACAAGTCTAGCACTCGGCTCAACTTAGTCTATCATCAGTGTGAAAATCCAGTGATAAATCATCATTTTTAATCTCTTTTACTCTAAGAAGATTCATAAAATCAGCTTCAAATCATTTTGTAAATAATTATACTAAAAACGGGCCCTCGGGGCCATGCAAAGTTTACAAAATAGTGATAGTTAGGCCCGCAACCTAAGTAGGAGTAAATAATGCAAGAAAACTCTTTATATGAATGATAATGGTATGCCAAACATAATCAGCAGCCTAATGGCTCACAATCAACCAATTGGCCCTACACAGGCTCAAATTACTCTTCAACATAGATAACCAGCCAAAAATCATAAACCGATGTCCGGGACTCATGGACATTCCCAAATAGCCCACCATATATGGTACAAAGGCAATTACAAGGCCACAGGGGCCACACGGGGTGATACTACACAATAAGATCAAATACTAAAACAATCATGAGAAATAAAATGGACAGAAAGAAAGCAGACAAGGTCTGGGGTGCCAACTAGTAAACCCAACCCAAGGATGCTAAATAGTGCAATTATATCCTATATATGCAAAGTCTAGGAAAAAGGAAATCATAATACACCTGTCGTCTGACGATAAGCTATTGAAATAATGTTATTCAAGCCTGAACTACTCGGAGAAGCCCGAGCAATTAACACACTATCAAGAACATAATCTACGCATTAAAACAAAGCTAATGGTACCCATATTGCTAAAAGTATAGCCGGGTCAAAATCCAAGTCAAGAGCAGGCCCATGGGCCCTATAACCCAAAACCAAAAATAAAAATTACTACGAGGTCCCTAACCTCGCAAGGAATACATGCCCAGAAATTGAGTGGAATTTGGGAAAAGAAAAGGCCTAAAACATCCGAGAGAAGAAGAGGGAATCATGCAAAAACTTGCAAAAAAATTCGAAATAAAAATAAAGAATTACTTACCACAAAGAGAGGGAGCAAGATCTACGAGATAAAACACGCGTAACCACGAACAACCAGACCAACCCGCAGCTACAACCCAAACATAAACCCCAAGCTATAATAAGAACATTAATGGAGGGTTTTGGCCATGGAAAAGAAAGAATTAGGGAAAAAACTTACCAAAATGTGGGCGAAAATGACAGAATCCTCTAATAGATGAACTTCCACGGATGGAACAATGATTTGGAGCAACTTTCTGGAGAGGGGAGTGTTTTAGAGTGAGAAATAAATAAGGAAGTTGGCTGAAAATTTGAGGAGAAGGCTAGTTATATTGCAGGTTGCAGACCGGTGCAAGCTTGGTGCGATCACGCTAAAGGAGGGATAGCGCGCTTGTGCGATCATGCTACCCTAGCTTGATCGCGCTGAAGGAGGAACAAAGCACCTGCGCAATCGCAGTACCCCAGTGTTATTAGCAATGAAGAAGGAAAGTTTCAACAGCGCGATAGCGATGCTCTAGTGCAATCGCGCTGAGCACTGCTCTGCTGCAGAAAATACCAGCAACATGAAAAACTTCCACGGGAGGTCGTGGGTAGAAAAAAAACCTGATATTCACAAAACCAAACATGCAACTAGAGCGGAAATGACATTTAGGACCCAATAGAATTGACAAAACTTCTATACGAAGTCGTCTCAAAGAAATGGTGACCCAAGTCAACACTTGCGATTTCCTACCAAACACCCAAAATGAACCCAGCTCACTCGTGACCTGAACTAACCACCTACTTATCCCAAACTCAATATTCTGGAGCTGAGGGAACCATCAGATTTTTAATTCGTTGCTCCAGTCATCAAAAGTTGACCAAAGTCAAATCTTTTAACTCCAACTAGACAAAAAACACAAACAACAAGATAAAACCAAACTAAAGCTCCCAGACCCTGGCTAGAGATCCAACTAGACCAAAATCTACACTCCAGAGCTAACGGAACTGTTAAAATTTGATTCTGAGCATGTTTGCTAAGAACATTGACCGAAGTCAATGATTTCCCAAGTTTAAGCTCTAAAACTGAGAAATGGTCATAACGACCTAATGAACTGGCAGGGCCTCGAACCACCAGTTCCAACAAGTCATAAATGACTTGAGGCCGCTACAAGAAAGCTCTAACAGTCCAAAGAAAGCAAATACATAGGAATGACGAAAAGGGTAATTACACTTTAACTCCTAACTTTATAAGTTTTCTGTAAATTAATTACTTATCTATATCTTCTATTTATATATTAACATTTGGTGTCTAAATTTTTGTCAACCAGCTATGAATTTAAATAGTTTACAACTCAAATTATCATAATACTACTTCTATTATAAGAACATGAATACTCCTACATTTTTTATTTCTCTTGATGATTATTGGATGTTGGTTCGACCATATAGATATATTGTATGTGTTGCTTATGTATAGTTTTGTATGATGTGTTCCATGATTTATTGATTGTATATTTTTATTTTGCAATTCTATGTAAGGGCATGTGAAAGTAAATCAGAATATCAAATTGGTGCGAGAAATTACTGAGGGAGTATGACTGCCTTTCATAGAGAACCCAATTCAAGGGAGGATGAAGATAACTTTGGATTTAAACCTATAATTCATGTTGTTATTACAATAACATGGTTGTATACAATTGATAATATACTTGAAAAAATAATTACGTACAATCAGTTGCACATGTCAGAACCTTCAAAACCTACATATATATATATATATATATATATATATATATATATATATATATATATATATATATATACTGTTATGGAGAGGTAAGAAATCCATTCTTATGTTTAAATTATATTGGTATATTCTTAACAAATTACTACTATATATTGATAACATCCAAAAACACTCGCTTGTATGCAAAACAAGTACCCAAATAAGAGTCGGGGTCGAATCCCACAAGGATAGGAGTTAGATTTAGCCAAACTTCATTAATAACTCGCAAGAGCACGCGCATTGTATCGAACAAGCAAGTAAAATTAGGGGACGTGTGTGTGAATAAGTGATCAAGTCAATAGCAAATGACAATGTTAATATAATTGGTAAGATATTAAGATTAGAAAAACTAGGGGTGTGAAATTCGATGGGGTATAGCTTTGATTGGGATTAACTAGAAGACTTAGAATGAAATAATCATACGAATAGATTTTGGTCTTAACTATACTCAAGGTTTCTCAAACCAAGAGTATATCTATTTTAGGTTCTCTCGAACCCCAAAAACAAACTCAATAAACAATCAAACATATGCTTGAGTAAGCTTAGACTATTTCTAGCTCTAGCCATTAGATGAGGTTAATGCCCCAAATTCTCACTATTGAAAACATACCCAATTCCACTTCCCTTTCTCAAGCAAAAGTGAAATTAGAGAGTTCAATTAATATTTGCAACCATTAATTTTAGAATTAAAACTTGAAGAAATTAATAGATCCATACATTATATTCAATTCTAAGAACTAATAGTCAATATCTAATCAATACTAAACACCCATCATCAGCACACACCCCTAGAAGAGAAATTAGCTACTCATATTAAAGAAAAGAGAAGTTATACCATACGGTTGTTACTCAATTCCATTCATGGTGAGAAAATTAACTTCAATTCCAAGCATTCAAGCTCAACAATGGAGTTTTCACTATTCTAGAAGAAAGAGAAAGTAAAGTGTACTTCTCTCAATGTACTCTACTACAATAGAAAATTCTGGGTATAATATCCCTTGCACAATCTCAAAAATGTCATTGGAAGCTTCCCATATACTCTAATAAATTCTGGACAAATTTGCCCCTCAAACAGCTTGCGTTTGAACCTGCAGCCGCATGTGATGACTTGCGGCACGCAGGTGCTTGGATTTCTATCCAGTCTTCAAACTTTCTCTTGCGCGTCACCTATGAAATGCAGGTGTTGAATTGCTGCACACAAGTCTGATGCATGTTCCCATCAGGGATTTTATCTTTTGTTCTTCTCCCGACTTGGCTTTCTTTCTTATCTTGTAGCCCATGCTTTTGGCTTCCTTTCATAGAATATCTAAGTGCAAATCCATTTCCCTCTTCAAATCCTATGAATTCCTGGAAATAAGAGAACAAAGGCATAAAATCCGTCTAAATAGCTCAAGGTTGAGGCAATAATTCATGCTTAAGAGCTAAATAAGTTTGTAGATTACCAACTTATCAAAACCCAAAACTTAAACTATTGGTTGTCCTCAAGAAAGACATTCACTAAGAATAGGACTGACACAAGCTTCATAGATACAAGGATCATGCTAGGTTTACTACGACTCAATAAATCAAAGAAAACAAAAAGATTCAATCAAAACCAAAATCGAGAGACTTTACTTCTTGTTCAAAAAGCGTGGAACTTTTTCACTTGAAAGAAGATCACTTAGCATATCAAGTCATTGACACTATACTTTCAAAGCTTTCCTCAATGTTTACTTCAAAACTTATCGCATTCATTCCCCTTAATTGAAATCAAGAATTCACCATTTACTCCAAGGTTGCAATGATACTCACAACAAGAGAGAATCCCATTCACAATATAGGGATTATAAGATAACACAAAGATGATTACTCTCTCAAAAAGGTTTGAGTGCACACACATAGAATTATAGGCTTGCCCTTTATGTAATTTGCCACTAATGTAGAGTTGCAAAGCTAGAAATCACTAAGGACTTGCAGGTAACTATGTAGGCTAGGGTCAAGGGAAGGATATTATTTAGGTCAAGTGACTAGAACCTCCCTAATGCTATCATTAGGCATTCAAGTACACCGCTCACATTATTTATTCAACTTCACTTATTTCTCCCTCTCATAACCCAAGTTTTTTTCTCAAAGCCATTCTCCCAAACACCTTTGTTTCACTCATTTAGCATTCACAAGGCAAGCGGTAGCACCACTCAATTCATTTTCTTTCTCTCATCCATCATTTGATTGTTTCAAGCAATTCACAAGATAATCATAAGGTGCTATCCCATATTGGAGCTCAATTCTTTATTCAATCATTAAAGCACACACCCCCAAACTTAGGCTTTTGCCTACATAAATTTTTTAAACTTTTCATTAATGTCCCCCCTCACCAAACTTAAGTGTTTAGCCTACATCTTTATTCACTATCAATTAGGGAGGAAGGGATGCCAAAATAGAGGATTAAAAAGATAAATGTGTGTAATATGGTTGCCAAGAAAAGGGTAAAGACTCAAAGGGATTGACTAGGATCAATGTTAAGGGAAGGAAACTTTTTGGTAAAGTGACTATTCAAAAAGGGCTTAAGGTCATTTTTTAAGCTAAGCAACATCTAGGATTTTGCCTTGAATCACTTCGGGGCAAATTCTAGATGACATGCATACACAAGAACATACTAAACCTTATTACACAAGGTATCACAATTACTAGGAGTTAATGCCTAGTCTTAAAACCAATTAAAATAAATGACTTTTTACAAGCTATTTCGAGTTTTACACAACTCATTTGTGAACAAAAAGAAAAATGAAGAATTTAAATATCATGACAAGAGAATGTTTTTCAAATTCATTTTTCCCTCTTTTCTTAATTTCAAAATTCCTTTCCAAGTAAATTTTTGGTGGTCCCATTTGATAAAAGTGCAAAACGGACTCAAAATAAATACTAAAATTGGCATTTTCCCTTAAAAAAGTCACCTCTCAATCTACCATAGGGAAATACCACCCGGTTCAACACAAAAAAATAAAGAAAAGAAAAATTTTCTCCTTGGGAAAGAACCGTGGTATAAATAAAACCCTCTTAGTTTATTAAACTAACTATTATCTACAAAGGAGATATCGAATTATGCGCTCATGATTCATTTGATAAATGAGTCCCGGTGAAGGCACTAAGTGCAATCTGCAAGGCACGAGTAGTAGGACAATTGGCGTGTAAAACTGACCTAGCACAAAGGCATAAACTCACATCCCAAGAATAAAAAATCTAGCCTGGCGAGGGAATAATATAAAACATAACAAAATAAAGGCTCGACAAGGGCAATAAGCAAGATTATCCAAAACATGCCGGCCAAGGGCCAAAATATCCAAAATTTACAACCCAAGCCCAACAAGGGCAATCAAAATATGGTAAAATAAACATTCAATCCCGACAAGGGCAACTAACAACCATACCATTATTATCAAATAAATTAAGCAAAATAGAAGGTCAGGTGCAAAAACTCTCTCTATGCTCACTAAGATGAAGCATAATCGTGATGGTCGGCCTCTGAACTAGGTCCAATGCTGCCTTTACGGGACTGTGTTATACCAAAAGATTCATACATAACCCTCTGTGTCCATGGAGATGCAATGGCATCCTCCTCTGTCTCATCATACGCATCAGCTTCCATACTACCCAGCAGGTCATCAACAGGTCTACTAGCCTCAGGAGGTGCTACCATAGCTTCATCCAAGAAACTCAAATCTACAATGGTCATAGGGGATTTGCCCCTAATTTTGCTCATGTGCTCCCGTATCGAGGCTATCGACCCTTTAATAACATCAAATATGGCACATAACTTGTCAAGGCTATCAAAAACATCCTTCATAGAATCCTTAACAACTTTTTGAATGTAGGCAGGAAGATTTTTAGCCAACTTGACCATCTGACTATTATTGTCGTGAGTCATATCTGTGAGCTGTTAGAGACCACTAGGGTGAGACAGCTGAGGAGATGCTGGAGGCCTAGGAGGAAAAACATCTGAAGGTGTATTTCTCGACACCATAGGAGTATAAGTACCTAAAAGAGATAGAGTGGGCAAAGATGCACCAGTATCCATAGCGGCACCCGACATCTCAAAATCACTGAATGAACCTTCTAGTATGATCAGACCTTGTATCTTCCTCTTTTTCACCTTGGGAGCTTTTGCATCCCTCTTTTTCTTAATATCAATCACACTAGTAGCAGGGCATGACCAATCAGAAGCAAAATAAGGCACATCTACTTTAGCATACAGTTTCCTAATAAGCACATGGAATGGCATAGAATGTGCAGGTTGACGAGCTTTTCTCTTGAATTAGACCATAAATATCACCCCAAAATTAACATGTGTCCCTTTCATGATGCAAGAAACCAAGATGGAAGCTTCAATGGAAACACTCTGATCATTCTTGTATGACATGAGATGGGAGCAAACAAAATCAACCCATAGCTTGTCTTTAAAACTAAGGTCTTGTCTAGGGATATCGCACCCAAAAGTGGTACACAGTGGCTGGCCTACAAAAATAACCTAAGCTGGCTATTTGAGCTAGTTTTCCTTCGTAGCAACCATTTTTGCATAGACAGTCCCTGGATCTCTCGATCTACCCCAATAAATAAAATTTATGGCGTCAGGGGTAATATCAATCTCTTTCCCTCTTACCATGACTAAGGGCAAGTAAGGGAAATCCTTAATACACCCTGGGTGCTTCATTGAGTCTTGGTTTTCTTAATAAGAGACATTAAACTCTCGCACCAAGTCTTCATAATATCCTCCAGGTACATCCTAGAATGGACACCACTCCCTCTCAGTGAATTGCTTATTGATGTTGGGGAATCGATTTTTGAGCCCAGCCAAGTTGAAACTCTTCTTTGGTATGAATGAACAACCACTCCGATCCTTAAGATAAGAGGGCTTCATGCCCTCAACACAGAAATATATTATGTCCTCCTCATTGGCAGGTACAAGAGGAACCTTTGGAACGACCTCGAGGACCTTTTTCTTGCTTGGGCCCTTGACCTTGCTTTTTCTCTTTCTCCTGCTCATGGATGGAGCTTTGCAGGTGTTTCTATCTTAGTTGCTCCTATTCTAAATCATAGCCTACAAAAGTATGTGAGTGCCAAGAGAGGAGAACAAAGATCTTTTTGAAATTTTGGGGTTTAAGTAAAAAGGAAACTAGTAAAAGAATCTAAGTATGAAGAAGAAAAAAGAATCCAAAAAGAAGGGAGTAGCATGGCTAAACTGCCCTCACATGTGTGCCATATGCGTTTTGTTGGAGGGAACGTGCGGCATGCATATGAGCCGCATGTGTTGGGTAGTAAACCTGGAAACATCTCTTGATAGTTGCGCTTATCCTGCATGTCATAACCTAATTTCTCTAGTCGTGATGGCACCTACTATCACCCACCAGTAGGTAAGCTGACCCTTATCCCGGAATAGCAAGTAACGGGCTAATAAGAGAACAATAAAGAAGCAGAAGATGAATACATATACATTGAGAACAAGCGAAAGGAAAACATAAATAAAAAAGAGGGAAGGGAACAAAAGAATACACGACTTCCCCAAGACCTGGTATCAATCTGTAGAAGAGTTATTACAACATATGGAGTACTAAATAGATACAATATTCACAAAACTATCTCCAAATGTACAAGGTAATACTAGTCAAAAATTAGAAGGAGATGGGCCAACTTTGGTCACCAAGAGCTCACCATGTATCTCTGATCACCAACAGTGCTCGAGGACAGAATCAACAGCGATAACCCGCACTAAGATTTTCTTCAGAAAAAGATTCAGAAGTGTAGCATGATAGGCCGACTGAGCTCAAATAAGATATAAGCATAAATAAATACAAATATACTAAGGGTAAGAAAAGAAAGATCATAAATAGGTTAACCTACCGAAGCTAGACCATTTACGATAAGTACACGAGAATAACTCAAAAATAAATGTAAAGAAATTATCTAACTAAATAACATGGAGAAAACATAACATACATACCTCAGGAGCTATGAATAGCAACAAGTAAACCCAATCGGACCCCTATAAAACCAGAAGGTACATTCAAACACCATGAATCCAACTGGGCCCCATAAGCCCGAAGGATACAAGCAGCACACAATACTAACTAGCAATCAACTTGATGAGAAAAAAGGTGCAGAAAAGTGTCATGATATATATCATGAGATGGTGTGATGCAGTACGTGGCCAATGCGATGCAAGCCCAGAGTCATCGTCATCGAGCGAGTAATGGAGTATGAGTAATGGAGTAATGCAAGTCCGAAATCACTATCGTCAGATGGATAATAGAGTAATGCAATCATGAATACCAATAAAACCACCCAGAACACGTGTCTCCTTGGGCATGAAAGTTTAAATAATCAATAATACCGTCCAAAATGCGGGTCTCCTCGGACATGCAAGTTTATCAAACCAGTTTTTCTAGAAATAGGTCAATTTTCTTTAAAGAAACCAAAAGTCAATTTAGAATACTCCATAAATCCTCGTTTGATTGAAAATAGTATTTTGGAAAATCAAATCAACCATATTCCATGTTGAAGTATGAATAGACAGCCAAAGATCATAACCAAGCAAATCATATCACACAGAGGGCAACCAAAGTCTCTGAACTAAAGCGAGGGTACTAGTCTAAGGTAGGTGCTATCCAAAAAATGCCACACTGACTCCCAAACCCAAGAGAAACCAGAACCTAAAGCTCTATTACCCAAAACTTAAGCTAAGCCAAGAAATAAGTCAAAACTACACCAGTTCAAGCCTCTAAATGAAGGCATACTAAAAACAAGCCACGAACCATAATTTAAGAAAGAAAAGGGAGATTCATACTGACCTGGTGTCCCACATCCACGGACTTGGGACTATTATTATACATATACCAAATCAGAAAGTAAACGAGGGAAGAATGGTAAAATAAAAATATAAAACAACAGAAAAAGGCTACTCTACCGCGAAGTCCTCTCCTAATCCTATACAAAGGCTTCATAATCAAGTAACCCCAAACTACCACCAGCCTAATCTAAGTTAAGGAAAAGAATTTTAATCCCATGAATACCAAGCTAACTATGCCAAGTCCTAAAGGAGGAACTACAACCTAAGCTAAGGATTTACAATCAATATCTTACTCTAAGGCCCTAAACAAGCTAAGAGTATTAAGTACCTAACTCGATATATCCAAACCACAATACCTACCCATAATTAGAAATTTATGATATAAATACCTTATAAGAGCTAAGTCAAAAAGTAGGTAAGTCGTAACATACCTAGAAGCCAAATACACAAACACAATCCACAAGACCAGAGCCTATCTCTCTTCAGAAGCCTATGATGATGCCGTGCTATCATAATGATAATCTACTCGTTAAATTATGAACAATGATACACATATTATAAATTCACAGTTTAGACCAGAAATTGGGTCTAAAAATTACCCTCGAGGCCCGTATACAAAAATGAAAAAAAATCTCCACAATTGCATTCCTTACGAGGTAAGGAGCACATGCCCTAAATTTGGGCTGAGATAGGTGGATTTGGACCTCAAATGGTACAAAAATGGTACTTTAAAAATTGGAGGAAAAAATGGGTTAAAGACCCCAAATCTCATATTAAAATACGGAATTAATACAAGAACAAGTACTAGAAGGTGAGGGGAAAAGAACTACCTCACAAGTTCGCAAAAACAATAAGAAATGGTGGTTTTCCCCTTTATCCGAGCTCTAACAATGTAAAAGAAATATTTTTGGAATGGAGGAAGTGAAGAAGAGGACTTTATTTAAAAGTCTCAGCAATCGATGCACCTCTGGCCAAATCAACACAGGTGCGGCCAAATCACCACAGAAGCAGAGGCAGCCCATGTCACTAGCCCATGTAGGTGCGGCTCCACAGGTACGGGCCAAATACTGTTGGGGCGACACCTTGCTAATGCCACACAGCACTACAAGTGCGGAGGGTGACTGCAAGTGCATCCCAAGGATCACAGACATCCCCAAACCAGTACTACCAGCACCAGCAATAACTCAACTAAAACAAGTCTTTGATCGCACCCTCAGGATTCATTTTGAACCCTGTGAACACAAACCAATCATGCTACCCAACTAAAAATGGAATTCTGGACTTGATGAAATTATTAAAATGACCAAGGGAGGTCATCTTAATAAAATTTTGACCAAAGTCAACCTTTTTCTAGTTTTGCCTAAAAGTCACTCAAGTGCCCAAAATGAGTCTGGAAGCCTCGGAACCTAAACCAAAGGTCTTACTAGCCCAAAGTCAATATTATGGAGCTAACAACGCTGATGGAATTTCCATCCAAGCCCGTCTTCTTCGAATGTTGACCAAAGTTAACTTTCTAACTTTAAAAGTTTTAAAATAGGGAACTGAGCTTAAAACACAAATAAACTACTCGGCAGCTAAATCATCAGTCCCTATAAGTAATAAATAACATGTAGCTGCTATGGGAAAGATCAAAATGTTGGAATGCGCAAAAATAGTGAAAATGACCTGGAGTGTCATTACACTGCATTTCTCAGGTAGAGACTTATGGGCAGCACATACAGCATAAGTGAAGGCAGTGAAGAATGTTCTTCAGCCTATCAGCTACATTACACTTGTGTTTTGCAAGGCAACACATGTGACAGAAAAGTGTCCAATAGTGTTCAATTACATATAAAAATGCATAAATTCAATACTTAGTCAAAATTTGACCAAATTCAAAGTCTAATGGGTACTCATACTTCCCTAAAGAGACTAACCAACAAGCATTAGAACATAAGTTATAACACAAATATACACTCAATGATTTCCCTTAAGAAGGATGTCACCTTATCTATCATCGAGATCCATCGAGCTACATGCTCAATCATGAAAATCACTTCAAGATGCACAATATGCACTCACACTCAACCATAGCACTCACCAAATAATTTATAATGTACCAATTCTATCCAAAATGCACAATGGTAATCAACACATCCAAAAATATCATTATTTCAAGCAAAAACTCAATGTAATGATGATTTTCCCTTAAGAATGATGTCACCTAATCTATCATAGGGCCAAATCATGCATTACGATCGAGCAGGGTTACTCAGAATTCACCCCCAACTAATATTACCCCAAGAATCAATTTCAAACAAATATGCATTACTACTTATGGCACAACCCACCATTTTCAACACAACCCATGAATGCAAAACACCCAAAATTGTATTTCAAAAATTCAAAATTTAAGCATTTAGGACTAATGGGGATTCTAAATAGCATGCTTGCACAAAATCTATTCCTACTCAAAAAAAATCAAGCTTTTAACATAGAGAAACATACCACAATAGAGTGAGAGTGACGTGAGTGAAATAAATTTGAGCTTAAAGCTCTTAACAATGGTGATCCATGATTTCTATCAGAGAACCATGGTGGTGGTTGATAAGTCGGTAATCTACCAACTTATAGAGCCTTTATCAATGAATTATTGCTATGTTTTAAAATAGATTTAGAAGTTCTTATGGCCTTTATTGATGTCTATGTAGGTACTTATGATCAAAGATGAAAAACAAGAAAATGGACCCAAAAAGAGCTTAAAAGGAGTAAAGTGTGAAGTGATCAAAAAAGATGGAGATTCTACCTTGAGATGCAGCATTTGTGTGACACGCATAAGACTTGGTGCAATCTTCACCTCTCACTGCATAAAGCTTTGCATCGACTGAAGAATCTGTTATGAGGTATGGTCATTGTGCGATATGCACAACTCATGGTGCGAACCGCACCTCCTTCGCACGATATATCCTAAGTCAACTGAAGTCACTGGTTTAATGTAAGAGGGTGTGTGATGCGTAAATCACAACGTGTGAATCGCATATCATGCCGCACACCACTCAAAGGGTATTTTTGTTCAGTAATTTAGTGACATTTTGGGAAAGTATTTAAACCCATTTTAGGCACAATTGTAAATAGAATTCTTCAGCTCTGAATACTCTTAAGTAATTTTAGCTTTGAGAACAAGTTTCCTCTCTAAGAAGAAGAAGAGGGTTTCAATCAATTCTCTCTTCGAATTCTTAGTTCACCATTTGTGTACAAAACTGAGCTTAGATATTGAAATTACACCTTAATGAAGAGGAATTTGACTTATCCACTTGGTATATCTCCTTCCTTTAGTATGAGTAGCTAATTTCATTGTCTAGGCATGCGTTGATAATGGGTGCTTGACAAATGGGTGTGGGTGTTGCTAATTATCGCTTATAATTGCTTATTTGACATGGCTCTAGTAGTTTCACCAAGTTTTAATCCTAAAATTGGTGGTTACAAATATTGATTTTCCTTACATTGTTATGGTATTGCTTGAAAGAGAATTTCATAGCTTCGAATATGAAATTACTAGTGGAAACTTGGGCTTCCATTTAGATTTGAGGCTAGAAATAGCTCATATCGAAGGAATCACCCATTTAAAGGTCTAAGCTAGAAATAGTATGACCTCTCTAAGCTTTATCTTGGTTGCTTTGTTGTTAAACCAACAGTGCTTTAATCGAGATTGTCGAATATATGGTTGTTGATTGAGAGATGAACAACCATACCCATAACCAAGGCTACATATGTCATTGAGCGAGAATTTGCATGAATAAGCAATCACCCTAGCCCATATTAGAGCCTCATTAGATGCACATCCCTAGTCGTCTACTCTCATTTGTACACCCATTTTACTTTACTGTCTTGCTTGAATTAGATTTTATGACAGAATTCCCAATTCCCCCTAATCCTTTACTTTCTTGCATTTAAAAACTTACTTTCTTAGTGAAGTCATTTCTATACAATCATTATTGTGCTATCTACAAGTCTTTGTGGGTACGACCCCCACATCCATTGGGTACGTCTAAATGTGTTTTGCTTGACAATCGCTGATACTTCCTAATTGAAGAGTACGTTTGAGCATTTATAAAAAATGGTGCCATTGTCAGGGACTTAATTTGATAGCTGATTTTGATTGTAGAACTGAAATCACTTTTAGAGTACTTATTTCTTTTACTTTTTTTAGTTGTTTATATTGTGATTGAGCAGGCTAGCCTATGAGTAAGGCTGACGATAACGAGAGCGTTGACGACTTCATGGATACAAATGTTGTTGAGCCTGTGTTACAAGGTGGTGTGGGTGCATTCCGCCTACCCCCCATGATGGAAAATGTTGTCTTTCACGTTACTAGCACCATGCTCCACCTGATCCAAATGAAGGGCATGTTTGGTGGAGCAGCACATGAAGATGCCAATCAGCATATCAAAAAAATAGAGATTTTCCAACCATACATATTTCAAAATATCTTTCAAGAATCTATCTGTTTATGCCCATTCCCCTTTTCCTTGATGGGGGAAGACACGGCGTGGTTGGAAGAACTGTCGGACAGATTTATCACATCTTGGACTGAGTTGGTTGAGGCATTTATATCGAGATTCTTTCCTCCATCTCGAATGATGAAGCTAAGAGACGAGATTACCAACTTTAGGCAACTCCCGGATGAGCCTCTACATGAGGTTTGGTTAAGGTTCAAAAAGAAGCTTCTCTTGTGTCCGAACCATGAGTTGTCGGACAATGTATTGCTACAAAGCTTCTATCAATCATTGAACTCTATGAAAAAGGCGATGGCGAACAACCTTGGAGGTGGCACCTTTATGGACTTGCAATTTCCCATTGCCTCGGCTTTCTTAGAGCAGATGACCAAGACCAACCAAGCTTGGTATACAAGGGAAGCAAATGTGCCAACTTCGGCAGCGGCCTCATCCATCTTAATAAATGAAATTATAAAAAGAGGTGAAATTCAAGATGAGACCATAGCTAGGATGATGACCCAAATTGCTATCTTGGCAAAGCATATAATGGGTGCTAAGGGCATGACTGTTGTGAATACGCCAGAAGTAAAAGCTAACAGTGATGAGTTGATGACAATTGTAAATGGTAAACTATGCTTTGTATCGGCGGGTTCTCGTCCTAGATATTATTGCCCAAGGGAAGAGAATCAAGGTTGGATAAGAAATGAGAAGGACAAGTATGGTGATTGATACAATCATTGAATCCCCTATGTACCCCCAAACAAAGCGGATTCTTTCTATCAATCGGCCACAAGCAACCCCGAGCAGTCTAAGGTAGAATACATGTTGTCCTTGGTGCTAAAAAAAGTTGACATAATGAATACCGGGGTGAATAATATTAAAAACGAAGTCTCAACACTTTATCAAACCATAAACTCTCATTCAACCTCAATCAAACATCGTGAGACCTAAATGGATCATCTCTCCATTCAAATGCGCCCAAGGATGAAGGTGTCTCTTCCTTATAACACCACTACCAATCATAAAAATAATGGGCGCATTATGGCTATTGTTACTCAGAGTGGGCAAACAAGCGGTGCAATAAGAGAACCCGTTGTGAAACCAATTGAGCCTATTGTTGAAACTCTCATGGATCCAAGTGTCAAGAATGAAGAGATTGTACATGAAAATATTGTTGGAGACCCAGGGATAGGGGTGAAGCTTAGTGCAACTAACGCTCCGGCTAGTGTTGAAATTGATGATGAGAAAGAGGAAGCTGAACCTCCTCCCCAAGTAACCATCGATGTTGAGGAGAATTCCCCATTGTGCAAAATATGCTGACCACACTTCCTAAGGGACCTCCTTTGTATCCGCAAAGGCTTAACAAGAAGAAGGAGGAACACAAGTTTAGCAAGTTTGTTGAGATGTTTAGTAAACTCTCAATAAACATTCCTTTAGTAGAAATATTGACTCAAATGCTGGGGTACTCCAAATTCATGAAGGAATTGCTTAAAAAGAAGAAGGTTGTTGATGTGGGCACCATTGAGATCTCACATAGTTGTAGCATTGTGATAACTAGCAATGCAGCTACAAAGAGAGAAGATTGGGGTGCATTTACCATACCTTTTAATATTGGGATATTTATATTCCGCAAAGCTTTATGTGACTTTGGGGAAAGCATTAACTTCGTGCCCTTAGTGATCTTCAAGAAGCTAGGATTGGGTGCACCCAAGCCTACATCTATGCGATTGTTATTGGCTGATCGGTTTATCAAGCATCTCATAAGGATCCTATTTCACATATTGGTAAAATTTGATAAGCTTATCCTCCCAACAGATTTTGTCTTTCTTGATTGTAAGGTAGATATGCAGGTGCCTATTATCTTAGGGTGACCATTTTTGGCTACGGGGAGAGCCTTTATTGATTTCAAACTCAGGGAACTCAAATTCTGAGTGGGAGATGAAGTAGTGACTTTCAATGTATGCCAACCCACAAGGCCTCCGGATGACTTGAGGGTGATATCGGTGATAGGTTTGGAGGGTAGAATTTATAATACCCTTGAGAAGTGTAAATTGTGCAAGGCTCCCACATTTGAGATATTGATGCTTAGACAATAAGGTTATGTTTCTATGTTGTTGATGGAGCAATTCCCCTTCTTGGGATTGGGCCACGCCAATCAGATTGGCATGCTATCCGACAACGACTGAGTTAAGGTACTTTCATCGAGCCGTGATGTTAAATCAAGCACTTTTTGGGAGGCAACCCAAGTTTCTTTCCTTTGTTTTTTTGGTTATCTTTTATTGTTTTTGGTGTGCTTTTAGGGAATGCATGGATCAGAAAAATAGACAAGTGAAAACAGGGAAAAAATGGGTTGTGCATAGGACTGTGCGGATCGTACGAATAGTTGCGCGTGGTGCCCAACTCACCACATGCCAAAATAGAAGGCCTGGGAGAAAAAATGGAACTATTAGAGGCGATGTGCGTTGGGCTGTTTAGACCGCATGAGCCCAAGTACGCATCACACCTCCACCTCATGGCAAACCAGTAGCCTGGGCAAGGCCAAGTGGTGAAACAGGTGAGGTGCAAAGTGACATGTGGTATCACAAGGCCTTGTGCGAACCACACGTCATGGCGCACCAAAGGTAAATTTGAATTTTTAAGTGACCTAACCCATTGACTGACCCAACTCGAAGATGACTCGACTCAACTTTCCTTCTTCTTTTCTCTTTATATTCTTCCACCTTCACAATCTTCACCATATTCTCTCTATAACTCTCAAAATTCTCTCTAAAAACCTCCCACAAATCCCTCTACTTCTCCCCCAAAAAAATATCTTCTTTTTCTCCCCCACAATCACCACCACCGCTCCTTCAAGCTACCACCATCATCTCTCTGGATGAGTTGATTGGGTCACCATTGTTGCTTCCCAAAAGCTCCAAATTTTACTTCCGTCCACCTAATATTTACTTGTGGTAAGTTCCTTAACGTTGAATACATGTTTTGATGAAGATAGGGAACTCATATTGTGAAGCATACTAAATAGAATTGCCATGTTGATTTTTAGGCGAGATCCAAAACTTTTGGTTCCCCAATTTTGAATTGTATTGAGAAGTTTGTTTAGTTTCAACTTGGGGGAACTTGAATTTTGTTAATGCATGTTGATTAGTAGTGATTTTTATTCTTGAAATCCATGTTTGGGGTGAAGTCTGAGCAACCCACTTGTGATTGATGCATGATTTGGCCCGATGATAGATTGGGTGATGTCGTTCTTAAGGGAAAATCGTCATTTGTCATAAGTTTTTGTTGAAAATAGTTTGTTGGGGCTGAATCTTGCTACTTGTTTGCCCATGATCCTTTGTTGAAGATAATCTTTGGGTGTATGATCTTGTGCAGGGAGGTGTTAATTGTTATTAAACTTATTGGTGCCCATTATTGCAAGTGAGGGCTTGATGTTCCCGATGATAGACGGGGTAACGTCCATCTTAAGGGAAGTCATTAAGTTTTTTTCTTGTTTGTTGATTTTGCCAATGGAAATCCGAGAAAGTCAGAGTACCCAGATGTTTATGGTCATGATACCTGTGCCCCTTGTTAATATTGTTGGTTTGTTGAATGGTGCCAAGTGCCTAAGCATATTTTGCTCTATGGATCACATACGTAACTCACAAAAACACAAGGAATCCTAAAATTCCAATTGTGCCTTTGTGTGTTTAGCACGTGATACATATATCTTGATATGCGAAATGCACAAGCCTTCGCACCATGTGAAGAAAGATAGCATGTTCACTATTTTGAGATACGGTGGCTGGTGCGATGTGCTTCTTGTGTTGTGTAGTTCGCACCAGCTTTGCACACCTGAGCTGAAATCACTGAAGGTTTCTATTAGATCGTGCGGCTTCTCATGAGACGCGCACCCTATCTGGTGTGGTCTGCATGAGGTCGTGCGACAGTTCTCTGCGGCCTATCAAGCCACGCAGGATTCAAAAGGTTATAGTGGACTGGCAGAAAAATTCTCCAACTTGAATTCAGTTGTAGACAGGGGCAAGAAAGTGTTCATTACCCCCGCCACCATCAATTCCATCTATTAGGGAAACTCGATCAAACCTGCACCTGCTCTCATAGCTAAGTTGCAAGAAGAAGCGAAAGCATACCATAAAACTGTTGCTATCCTTTCTCCCTCCACTCCTATGTGGGCCACTGTGGAAAGTGACATTCTGAGAAGAACTCTATAATTTGATGCCCGTCTGTGGTATGATCTCGTTAAAATCCAAATACTACCCTCTTAAAATGACCAGAAGATAACTCAACAGTGGGCCATTTTAGTTGTTGCCATTATGACAAGGGAGAATTTGAATTTTAGTTAAATCGCAGCCATGGTAATTTGGAGGAAAGCACACAGGGGAAATGACGCATTTCCTTTCCCGGTGCTGATCAGCAAGTTATGTGCAAAGGCCGACATCCCATATTTCAGCTGCAACAAAGTGACCTATGCAGTTGGGGTGATTGATCTTGATAAGAAGAACAACATGGATTCCTCCAAATTTGAAAAGCGTAGAGTATAGGAAATGGTGGATGTTGAGGAAGTTGAGTTAGATTCCGAAGGAGCTGCTTCATCTCCTTCTTGGGCTACATCAAGGGCACAGTTACATACCCTTACATCAGCTGTACCAAGAGGTCCTTTGACCAAAATTGGGTTACAGGACATGGTTGACAAAGCATATAACCATGAAATGTAGTTGAATGATTTAGCTACCAAGCGGCCTGGTATGATACAAAGAGCGTTTAAGAATGTTATGCAATGGGTGGTGAACAGTGTCTCCAATCTCTGCAAAAGATTAGATATTGTTGAGGGTGTGGTGAAATAACTTAAGAAGGATGTGGCCAAAGCCAAAGGAAAGCATCCAGTTAAAGTGGGAGATTTGAGCACCTTACCTCATCCCCGCCAAATTCCTGGTCCCCTGGACAAATTATTGGCAAGACTTGCGGATGATGAGGAGGAACTTCCTGGTGATGGAGATGCTGAGCTATATGATGATTAAGACCCCGAGTTTCAGGATGATATCTGAGAGTCCACACTATATGCGCACTCTTGAAAGGGTGGAGCCGGCCCCAGTGGACAGTCTTTAGATGATGAGGCATAGTCCTCCAGGGAGTTGCACCTTTCTTTCCCTATTTGAGCTTATAGCATTGAGGGAGATGCTTTTTTGGATAAGATGGAGTGCTAATTCTTACTATTGCTTTTGGTTGCCCGTGATTGGGCTTGAGACATTTTCAGCTCCCTGCTAGACTTGATTTTGCCCTTGTCGGGCACATATGGATGATTATGATGATATTGCCCTTGTCAGGCCTTTATGTTATGTTTTTGTTTTTGAGCTTAATTGTGCCCTTGTCGGGCTTGATTTTTATTTTTAATGTTGGTTATGTGCTGGGCTAGTCTTACATAATTCTATTGTCTTGCTACTTGTTTCTTGCAAATGCGCTAAGAGTCTACGCTGAGGCTTGTTTCTCAAATGAATCATGAGCGCACAATTTGGTTATCGCCTTGTTAATAGTAGTTTAGAAATAAACTCTGAGGGTTTTTTTAATACCACGGTTCTTTCCCAAGAAGCAAAATTTTTTTTTTGTTTTTGTGTTGAACTAGGTTGGTGTTTCCCTATGATAGATTGAAAGGCAACTTTCTTAAGAGAAAATGCCAAGTTCTAGTTTAAAATTGAGTTCGTAGTTGCTTGTCTCGAAATGGTCCTACCAAAAAAAAATTCTTGGCAAGTTGTTTTTGGAAATAAAAGGATGAAGGGAAATAATTTTTTGAGGAAAATCATTCTCTTGTCATAACTTACACACTCTTGCTTTGGCTTGATTGACTCACAAATGAGTGTGTTATGAACTCAGAATAGCTTGTTAAAAGTCATTTGTCCCAATTGATTTTGAGACTAATGAGAGAAGACTTGTGGGATGATGCCTTGTATGGTAACGCTTTACCTGATTCTCGTGCATGCATGTCATCTAGAACATGCCCTGAATGTGATTCAAGGTTAAATTCTAGGTGTGACCGAGCTTGGAAGATACCTTAGTCCATTTTTAATAGCCACTTCACTCAAATGACTTCCCTGAACATCAATCCTAGTCAACCCCTTTAAGCTTGTGCCCATTCTTTGGCACCTTGTTTAACACCTTGACCTTTTTGGAACCTCTATCTTGGCACCTGTCCTCCCTAATTGTTTCGAAGTGAAATGTAGCCTAAAAGCCTAAGTTTTGAGGAAAATAAAAAGACAACATGGGCAAATGCCTAAGTTTGGAGGTGCATGTGATCAAATGCGGAGAAGAAAAGGAATGCACTTCAAGTGCAAGGTAGCACCTTAAGTTTGAATTGAAAATTTCTCCATTAGTTCAATCCAATGAGCAAAATGAAAAGCAAGAATGGGTGCTACCAAATGTAGGTGATACAAGGAGTTTGAATGATCCTAATTAAAAAGGAGAAGCTCGGGTTGTGTGAGGGAGAAATAAGGTGAAGTTGAAACTTGAAAATGTGAGTAGTGTTTGAAATGACAATAAAGAGCATTAGGGAGGTGTAGTCACTTGAACCAAAAGAAATCCTCACCTTAACCCTAGCCAACATCGTAACCCGCAAGTCCTTGGTGATTTTAAGCTTGGCTACCCTACATTTGTGGTGATTTACATGAAGGGAAAGCCTATGGTTCGACGTGTGTGCACTTGAACTTCCTTGAGAGAGTGAGAGTCTTCTTGGTTCTCCTATAATCCCTTTGTTTTGGAAATTGCATGGTTGTAAGTGGGATTCTCTCTTGTAATGAGTGGCATTATTCACCCGACTTGAAACATGAAGTCTCTATCTCAATTGACAAGAATGAATGAGACAAGTTGTATGGCAAATCTTGAGGCAAACCTTGACAGTCCATGCCAATGACTTGAGAAGCTTAAATGTCTTGTTTTGAATGACAAAATTCCCATGATTTTGAATGAGAAATGAAGTCATTTTGGAAAAGATTTTGAAATGACCAATTGCCTTAAAATTGTGGTGGTTCAAATTGAGATGAGCAGTGTAGTTGAGTCTTTTTGTTTGAGTCTTTTTGTTTATTCTTTTTCTTGATTTTTAGCATAGATTAGTCTTTTGTGCCTTGATTGAGTCTAGATCATAATTCATTCCTTGCCTTGTGAGTATCTCGCTTGAGGACAAGCAATAGTTCAAGTTTGGGGGTTTGATAAGTCGATAATCTATAATTTTATTGAGCCTTTATCCATGAATTATTACTACGTTTTGAATAGATATAGAGGTTCTTATGGCCTTTATTGATGTCTATGCAGGTACTTGTGATCAAAGATGAAAAACAAGGAAATGGACCCAAAAAGAGCTTAAAAGGAGTGAAGTGTGAAGTGATCGAAAAAATTGAAGATTCTGCCTTGAGATCCGGCACTTGTTCCACACGCACAAGTCTTGGTGTGTTCTGCACCTCTCACCGCATGGAGACTTACATCGACTGAAGAATATTTTATAAGGTGCGGTCGTTGTGCAACGTGTACAACTCATGGTGCGAACCGCACCTTCTTCACACAACATCTCCCAAGTTAGCTAAAGTCACTGGTTCAACTGAAGAGGGTGTACGACGCGCACATCACAATGTGCAAACCGCACGTTGCACCGCATACCACTCGAAGGGTATTTTGTTCCAGAAACTTAGTGATGTTTTGGGAATGTATTTAAACCCATTTTAGGCACAATTGTAAATAGAATTATTCAAATCTGAATACTCTTGAGTAATTTTAACTTTGAGAACAAGTTTCCTTTCTAATAAGAAGAAGAGGGTTTCAATCAATTCTCTCTTCCAATTCTTAGTTCACCATTTGTGTCCAAAACTGAGCTTAGATATTGAAATTACACTTGAATGAAGAGAAATTTGACTTACCCACTTGGTATATCTCCTTCGTTTAGTATGAGTAGCTAATTTGATTGTCTAGGGATGTGTTGATAATGTATTCTTGACAAATGGGTGTGGGTGTTTCTAATTCTCGCTTATAATTGCTTATTTGACATGGGTCTAGTAGTTTCACCAAGTTTTAATCCTAAAATTTGTGGTTGCAAACATTGATTTTCCTTACTTGGTTATGTTGTTGCTTGAAAGAGAATTTCATAGCTTTGGATATGAAATTACTAGTGGGAAATTGGGCTTCCATTTAGATTTGAGGCTAGAAATAGCTCATATAGACGGAATCACACATTTAAGGGTCTAAGCTAGAAATAGTATGACCTCCCTAAGCTTTAGCTTTGTTGCTTTGTTGCTTTGTTGCTTTGTTGTTAAACCGATAGTTCTTTAATCGAGATTGGAAAATATATGGTTTTTGATTGAGAGATGAACAACCATACCCATAACCAAGGCTACCTATTTCATTGAGCGAGAATTTGCGTGAATAGGCAATCACCCTAGCCCATATTAGAGCCCCATTGGATGCATATCCCTAGTCGTCTTACTCTCATTTGTACACCCATTTTACGTACGTCTTGTTTGAATTGGATTTTGTGACAGAATTCCCAATTCCCCCCAATCCTTTACTATCTTGCATTTAAATACATACTCTCTTAGTGAAATCGTTTCTATACAATCATTATTATGCTATCTACAAGTCTCTGTGGGTACGACCCCGACATCCATTGGGTAATTATATATGTGTTTTTATTGACGATCGGCGATACCTCCCAATTGGAGAGTACATTTGAGCATTTATTAGTGGTCGCTGCTAACTATCAGCAGTGAAGAACGAGTGAGTTAGTGGAAGGTTTACAGTATGGGACAGTTTAGGTGTGAAAATGGAGGTTTTTGGAGAATTCTAATAGAGGAAATAAGAAGAAGAAATAGGTGTTTTAGATGTTTAAGAAGGAGAAGAGGTGGGGGTCAGAGCCGAGTCAGGTTTGGTCAATCGGATAGGTAAAAGTTTTTGAGCACTAACATGTGCTTGCATGACACATATGGCCGCATGTCATGAACTATGGCACGTAGGTGATACGTGTCTCGATAGTTTCTTCCCAGGTACACTATGGCAGACTTGCGCTACACATGTATGTCACATGTCCGCACATGAATTTCACATGTGGAACGCAAGTGCCAGTTTCTTGTGTTTTCCTTCCAGGCATTTTGACCATGACATGTGCTTCACGTGTGTGCTGCAAGTACGTACATGTGGATTGAAGGTGTGATTAATGTCACCTTGATAGTTCCTTTTGAACACTTTGCCACTTTCCAAGCTTCATGCTTTCCTAAACCAACAAAAACAATAGAAAAGTAAAGTAAAAAAATCAAAAACACTTCGGTTACCTCCCAAGAAGTGCATCATATAACATCACGCAACAACGATATTACCTTAAGGATCAAGGAATATGGTGACATTTGCCTTGAAGAGTGGAAAATATCCAATCTAGCCAATTATCAAAACTCTTAACACTGGATCCATCCACTTCCATCCCCACTACTTCATCTTCACTTCTCGATTCAATCAAGGAGACAACCTTTAAGTCATCTGAATGTTTCATTGCTTGACACAGATTAAATGGGACCTCTTCACTACCAACCCATAACTTTAGATCTTCCAAATTGTCATCCAAAAGTGCATATTCGGTGGTTAATAATAGGCACCCTACAATGATAGGCACATCTAGGTCCACATCACAATCCAACACAACAATATCTGCTGGGAGAATGAACTTATCCACTTTAACCAAAACATCAAATAGGATACGAACCAGGAGTTTGATTGAATGATCAGCCATAAGCAACCCCATTTGAGTTGGCTTGGGTGATCCCAAGACCAATTTCTTGAATATGGAAAGAGGCATCAAGTTGATGCTTTCTCCAAGGTAACACAAGGCTTTGTTTAACAAATACACCCTGATGGTGAAAGCTCCCGAGTATTCTCTCTTGAAGGCCAAGTTACTAGCCATTATTGCACTACAATAATGTGACACCTCCACTGTGCCGCCATCAATTACTCTTTTTTCTTCAATAGATCTTTCATGAACTTGGAATACCTCGGCATCTGTATTAAGGCATCAACCAAAGGATTGTTCACGGATAATTTGCTAAACAAGTTAACAAACTTTTTGAACTGATTGTCCTCTTTCTCTTTAATCAACCTTTGGGGATAAGGAGGAGGACACTAGGGCATTAGCAATGGATCATTTTCACATATTTCCTCCTTGCCCTCCTTGATTTCAATTATAATTTGGGGGGTAGGATCTACATGTTCTTCCCTCGAGATTGGATTTTCTTCATCCATAACCACATTCCCATCATCATTCAACGTGAGTACCATAGCCTTCACTAATACTTTTGGATTCTCATCACTCTTCTTTTCAACCACAACCTTTTCGGACACATCACCCACACTATCAAGCATTTTTCCACTTCTTGTGACAATTGCCATACAATGACCATCATTCTTTGTATTAGGAAGTGTGTCACTAGGAAGTGTACCTTTCATCTTTGGGTTCATTTGTGCTGACATTTAATTCATTTGGGACTCAAGGTGTTTAATGGAAGCCGAGTGGGAACTCATTGTTTAGGTCAGGGTAGAAACCTCACTTTTCAACTCTTTAACACCATTATCCATGGATTCCACCCTTTTTAAGATTTGGTCAAACATGTCTTCAATTTTTGAGCTATCAGGATTGATAACACCCATTTGAATAGGGGTTGCATCCGCTTTAGGAGGAGGCACTTAGGGATTTGACCTCTGATGACTATACCTATCACCCTCTCTATCATGGTCCCTATCTCTCCAATGTGCATCCCGATCTCTTTCTCGATCATGATCTCTCCATGATGTTTCTCTATCCTTGATACAACCTTGATTCATGTCCCTTAGTTGCCAAGGGCCTTGATTGGCATCTTGGTACCCCATGCGAGAACATGCCACTTGGTTAGACATATAATTAAATTCCTCATCAAACAACATGTAAGCATTATTTTCCTCATGGGTTCTGGCTCCTTGAGTACCAATGGAATTGACACTATTTACTTTGGTTTCCATTGTGTGCGTAGCAAGCAACTCCACTTAGGTCATCATCTTGTCCAAGGTCTCATCTCATTCTTCCTCTTTTTGCCTCATCTCATTTGTCATAATTGTAGGGGTGATACTCAATGTCACCTTTGTTTCTATTGTATGCCAAGCTCATGTAATGACCCTCCAGGTCATTTTCTCTATTCTTATACGTATTCAGTTGTCACACCCTGAGGCTACCCCCTATGTGTAACACCGGACCTGGTACCATAAGTGCCCCAAGTTAACCCTTGATCTTAGAATAATCTAGACAACACAGAATCATAGCGGAAGCATAAATAACATGATAGGTAACCAACTCCATAATAGATAAATGTCTAGAAGAAACACAATCTAAAATGCGAACCTGAATATTTTTCTATGTCTAAAAAGCCTCTACATATGACATAAGGAGTTGATGGGACAAGACCTCAACTAATCAGAAATCTAAAAGAAAGAAATGAAAGTAACAAGTCTAATACTAGCCCTCGAATGATGATGACTCACCAACCCAAGATGGATAATTGGCGATGTCTAGCCATAAGTCTGAGGATAGGAGCCTGAATCTACATCATAAATAGGATGCAGCACAAGAAGTATGCATCAGTACTATAGATGTACTAAGTATGTGAGATATGAAAAATCTGAAGTAAACATGCTATACATTCTTTAAAACAGAAATCATACTATGATAGTAAAAGCTAGAACGCAAAGGACTCAATGCAATATCATAGGAAAAATATACTTAAAAACCATAAGTAATAGTAAAAGTTCTGAAATCTTAAAGCAAAGTGTCAATGCATTTAAATAAATTGAAATTGTTTTGTGGGAGGTTCTCTTACCGACATAGACTATGTGAGCTACATGGAATCCAATGTATCCAACCTATCAAGAGGATGCAATATACCTTGACAGGGTATAAAGGCATAAGTGTGGTGTGATCACAAATTATAATGCCCAACTGAGGGGCTAATCACCTATGAAGGCACGTAGTTCTGGGACTAAGGGTACGCTCACCCTGTCTAACTCAGTGCTAAATACTACTCCCAAAATATACATATAGCTCATAATATACTCGTGACATATCTGATGCCAAAACTGTTAGAAAAGCATAAGGACATATCTTATGTCATGCCAATATGAAATCATAAGTCTTAAAGCTTAGCATAGCCATAATTCAAAACATATTTTTCTTTCTAAATTCATAACTTGAAGAATTACGCATGCAATTTCATAATACTACTTGGTCATATTATCTAAACATGCCGATTTTACTTGAAAACATGCAATTGAATGAGAACGTGCTAGAATTCATCTATAATGCATGGGATTTTGGAAACACTTAAGGAATCTCAAATAAATCATAGATAAGTAATGAGGAACCATGAATTGATACTTTAAGACTAAACCCATAAGATTTCCCCAATTTGGGTAAGAACCCTAATTTTACCAATTCATAAATCAAAGTAAAACTTAAAGGCTTTGGGCATAAGGGTGAAAGGATCCCTTATTAATACCCACATACCTTAATTGAAGCTTGTTAGATCTAGGATGAAGAGAAAAGGAAACTTTAACTTGGAGGTTAAGACTTGGAGTTGATGAAGTTATTTTTCCTCTTTTGGTAGATGAATGTGTAATAATGAAAGAATTAGGCTAATTGGAGTAGAAACCCTACTAAAAGCTGCCAAAACGACCTCACTTAAGAGTTAAAAGGGTGGGTAATTACAAAAATACCCCTAGGATTTAATTTAGAAAAATTGGATTTAAAACTCGGCTTTAAGTTCCACGGGTCCTTTCCACGAGCCTTAGAAGTAACCATGGTTTGTGGATTAGAGTCGTGGTTTCTGAGCCAAAAGATAGGTTGAGGATCAGTTTCTACGAGTTAACAGTACGGCTCATGGAACCATCCACTAGTCGTAGAAACCTTTCGTAGTTCTTGAGGAATAGCTGAGGCTCAGTCTGATTTCCATGAGATGGTTCCACGACCCGTGTAACCATCCATGACTCGTGAACCTGACTCGTGGTTCTTAGACCTGAACTGGAACCTGTAGAACAACTTCCACGAGTCCATTCCATGGCTCGTAGTTCAGTCTAAGGCTCGTGGTATGGGCTCGTGGTCCCTGGGAAAGTCAGATTTTTCAGGGATTCTAAGTGTAAGAGCTGGATCAAATTCCAGAGTGTTACAATATCTCCCCCTTGGGATCATTTGTCCTTGAATGAACACTAAGCAAGGAAAATTGGAGAGAAAACAACCAAACCAACTAACAAAACATGAAAGCTAAAGAACAAGCATGAAAACTGGCTTTTTATCACAAAACATGACTGAACTAACTTTGGAAAACATAAATGCATGTTAGGATCATGAGAGAAGATGCTGGATTAGGATCAGAGGTACAAACTAAGGAGAAAACAATTATCTCAAGCTAAAATTGAATTAGAAGGAAAGAGATGAGGGTACTTGGCTTTCATGGTTGCTTATGCTTTCCAAGTAGCTCCCTCAACTAGATGATTTCTCCAAAGAAGTTTTACCAAAGCAACTTCTTTGTTTCTAAACCTCCGAATCTGATGATCAAGAATCTCCATGGGAACTTCCTCATAAGTAAGGCTATCCTTCACACTCAGATTCTCTAAGGGAACAATCAAGATCGGATCACCAACACACTTTTTCAATAAGGAAACATGGAAAACTGAATGAACCGCTTCTAAATCCGTTTGCAACTCTAACTCATAAGCAACACTATAAACTCTCCTCAAAATGCGATAGGGACCTACATAACATGGACTAAGTTTTCCTTTCTTACCAAATCTCGCCATACCCTTCATGGGTGACCACCTTCTGAAACACCCAATCATCAACCTCAAACTCCAACTCTCTTCTCCTCACATCTGCATATGATTTCTATGGACTCTGAGCAGTCTTCAACCTTTCCCTAATGATCTAAACCTTCTTCATAGTCTCATCAACCAAATCTGGACCAATAAAAGCTGCCTCATCTACCTCAAACAAACCAATAGGAGATCTACACCTCTGCCCATAAAGTGACTCATAAAAAGCTATCTGGATGCTAGAATGAAAGTTGTTGTTGTAGGCAAACTTGATAAGAGGTAAGTGATCATCCCAATTACCTTTGAAACCAATTACACAGGCTCTCAATATATCCTCCAAAGTCTAAATAGTACGCTCTGCCTGGCCAATCGTCTATGGGTAAAAAGTTGTGCTAAGCTTAACCTAAGTAGCTAGACCTTTCTGAAATGACCTTCAAAACTAGGATGTAAACTGAGTACCCCTATCTCACAAATGTAGAGTCTGGCATAATCCTCTATTGAATTTGTACTCTTGACAGCCAAGAAGTGTGCTGATTAAGTCATTTTGTCGAGAATCACCCAAATAGAATCATGTTGCCTACGAGTATGAGGCAAACATGTAATGAAGTCCATATTGATTGCTTCCCACTTCCAAGTAGGAGAATTAATATCCTGAGTAATACTACCCGGTCACTGATGCTCTACTTTCACTTGTTGACAGTTAGGGCACTTAGCCACAAAACTTTCTATCTCCCTCTCCATACCATTCCACCAATAGACTTCTCATAGGTCACGGTACATCTTGGTGGCATCGAGGTGAATAGAATACCTAGATCTATGAGCCTTTGTCAAAATCTATTATCTCAAATCATCTATGTCAGGAACACACAATCGACCCTGATATCGAAGCACACCATCTCCCCCTTGGGAGAAGACCTCTACTCTCTGCTCATGGAATGCACCCTTCAATTGGTGAAAAATAGGATCACTTTCTTGCTTTTGTTTCACTTCAGTTACCAAAGATGATTCAGAACCATTCTGAATAATAACACCACCTTTTGTCAAATCCATAAGGTGAACTCCTAATCGAGCAAGTCAATGAACATCCTTGGATAATTCCTTCTTTCCGTTCTCAATCGAAGACACACTACCCATAAAAAACCTACTAAGTGCATCTTCCATGACATTGGCCTTACTCGAATGGTAAAGCACACTCATATCATAATCCTTAAGAAGCTCAAGCCACCTCATTTGATGAAGATTCAATTACTTCTGAGTGAACACACATTGAAGACTGTTATTATTGGTGAATACATCCACATGAACACCATACAAGTAGTGTCTCCAAATATTCAAAGCAAAAACCATGGCCACTAACTCAAGATTATGAGAAGGGTAGTTCTTATCATGAGTCTTAAGTTGTATAAAAGCATAAGCAATCACCTTACCACGTTGCATCAAACATAACCCAAACCAATTCTAGAAGTATCACAATAGACCACAAAGTCATCTAGGCCCTCGGGTAGAGCCAAAACTGGAGCTGTTGTAAGCCTAGTCTTCAATTCCTGAAAGTTCTTCTAACATAGATCAAACCACTGAAATTTTACCTTCTTCTGAGTCAACCGAGTCAATGGGGCATCTATGAAAAAAAACATTTCCACAAATCTCCTGTAGTAACTAGTCAAACCCAAAAGGCTCCTAATATCAAACAGGGAAGTGGGTCTAGGCCAGTTCTTTACTGCCTCTATTTTCTGCGAGTCAACTCGAATACCATCTTTAGTCACAACAAGACCCAGAAAAGCGACAGACTGAATCTAAAACTCACACTTGCTAAACTTAGGAAACAACTGTCGATCCTTGAGAGTTTGTAACACAACTCTCAAATGGTTCGCATGCTCCTCCTTACTTCGAGAATAGATAATAATGTCATCAATGAACAAAATCACAAACATATTCAAATACCATTTGAACACACGATTCATCAAATCCATAAAAGCTGCAGGAACATTTGTTATTCCAAAAGACATAACCACAAATTCATAATGACCATACCGAGTTCTAAAGGTTATCCTTGGAATGTCACACTATATAACTCTGAGCTAATGATAACCGGATCTAAAGTCAATCTTGGAGAACTGGCACCCTGAAGTTGATCGAACAAGTCATCAATCCTAGAAATGGGGTACTTATTCTTGATTGTGACCTAGTTCAATTGATAGTAGTCGATACACATTCTGAGAGAACCATCCTTCTTTCGCACAAATAAAACTGGAGCATCACATGGAGAGATGTTATGCCTAATAAAACCCTTATCAAGAAGGTCCTTCAATTGTTCTTTCAATTCCTTAAGTTCTGCTGGATCCATTCTATAAGGAGGAATCAAGATAGGATGCATATCTGGAAAAAGATCTATTGTAAAGTTGATCTCCCACTTGGGAGGGACTCGGGGTAAATCCTTAGGAAACTCATTTACAACAGGGACTAACTGGAGAGATAGGGTTTCGGACTCCGTGTCCATAACCTGAACTATATGGTAGACATAACCCTTAGAAATCATTTTCTTAGACTTGAGGTAAGATATGAAATGACCCTTTAAGGGTGGAGGACTACCTTGCCACTCTAAAACAGGTTCATTTGGAAACTTGAAACTAACAACTCGAGTATGACAATCAACTGAGGCATAACCTGCATACAACCAATCCATACCAAGAATAACATCAAAGTCAGTCATCTCCAACTCTACTAGATCTGCTGAAGTGACTCTATGAAGGACTGAAATAGGGCAATTTCGATAAATTCTTTTGGCTAGGATTGACTCACCAACAGGAGTAGAAACACAAAAGGGTTCTAAGAGTTGATCAGGACTAATTTCAAACTTGCAAGTAACATAAGGGGTCACAAAAGATAAGTAAGCACTGGGGTCCAATAAAGCATACACATTAAAAGAGAAGACTTTCAACATACCATGAACAATGTCTGGTGAACTCTCTTGGTCCTAGCGAGAGGACATGGCATAAAGGTAGTTCTGGCACTGACCACCAGAACTAGAAGCAGTGCCCTGCTAGGCCTATCGACCTCCTTGGACTGTTGAAGCCGTCTGAGTCCTGCTACCTCCATGTCCCTTCTTAGATGAAGTGCAATCCTTAATCCTATGTCTAACCTGAACACACTCAAAATATCCCTCTCTACCATCCAAATACTGCTTTGGGTGACTTTTACCACATTTGTTGCAAGTAGGTAGGAAGTCCCCTTTGCAACACTCCTTTGTGAGTAAGAACCTGATCCTCTACTTGTTAGATCATGACAAGGCCTGGGGGCCTGAGCAGGAGTACTAGCTGATGAATGAATGGGTCCTGATGACTTCTTATGAAATAAAGAGTGGTGTCCGCCTCCGGACCTCTGGTAGCTAAAACTTGAACTCTCAGATCTGACCCACTTGTTCTCTTTTGCCATTTCCCTTAACTTTTTTCCCTCAATCTGATGAGCATAAGTCATAAGTTTGGAAATATTCATGTCACCCAAAAGCATAGCAGACCTGCACTCCTTCTTCACCAAATCTGACACTCCATAAATGAACTTACTCATCTAATCTTGCAAATCAGCCACCATCTAAGGAGCATACCTAGAAAGCTGGGTAAAACTCAACCCCTACTCCTGAACTGACATAGATCCCTGTCTCAAATTCATGAACTCTTCAGCCTTAACTTGCCTCAACTCCCTAGGGAAAAACCAATCAATAAAAGCCCTCTCAAAGTACTCCCAAGTCATAGTGACCATATCCCTAGCCCTAGCATCCTTCCACTGAGTATACAAAATATGAGCTACATCCTTTAGCTGATAGGAAGCTAGCTCAACACCCTCAACGCTATTCACTTGCATCACATCCAAAATCTTCTTCACCTCATCTATGAAATTTTGTAGATCCTCACCAACTTTTAAATCCCAAAACTCAGGCGGGTTCATGCAAGTGATGTCTTGAACAGAGGCCGTAATCGCTCCACCTTAAGAGTGGATAGGGATAGGAGCCTGATGATTAGCCTGAGCAGCCATAGTCTGAGCTAGCATATGAATGGAATTCTTGAACTCTGCATTTGTAACCTCAAGGTCTGGAATCAGATGGTTAGAATTTTGAGCGGCTTTGCGAGGCATAGCGCAGCAAGGAGGCATAATCTAAAACGCATAAAGAATGGATTAGATGAGTAATAGTGTTAAACTCTATTGCATGATATTGATCATAAAAGAAGTGATTTTTTTCCTAAGACACCTTGTAGCTTCCTTCTCATGAGTGTGGTGCACTTCACACACATGAAAGATATTCTACTTGATGCGGCTTTCAAACACCCTAGGACTCTTGAACCTGATGCTCTGATACTAAGTTTGTCATGCCCCGAGGCTATCCCATATGTATATCACGGGAATCAGGACCACAAGTGTCCCAAGTTAAACCATGGTCTTAGCATAACATAGACAACACAAAATTATAGCGAAAGCATAAATAACACGATAGGCAACCAACTTAATAATAGATAAATATCTAGATGATACACAATCTAAAATGTGAACCTAAATATCTGTCTATGTTTGAAAAGCCTTTACATATGATATAAGAAGTTGCTTGGATAAAACCCCAGCTAACTCAGAAATCTGAAAGAAAGATATGAAAGTAACAAGTCTAGTACTAGCCCTCGAATGATGAGGACTGTAACGACCAGGTCTATCGTTATGGGTAGACCAATCGTGCTAAGTTTTAGAGTTAGAAAACTCCAGGTTTGGGAGTTTGAAATTCTGGGCTAGGCTAGCCTCGACCAGTTTTGGAGTGAGGTAGAGTCTAGGGAAATCCGCGTAAAAATGGTTTTAGGTGTCTTGTATTGAGCTACTTTTCCATGTATCCAAGACATAAAGGAGTCTGAGGGACTTTTCAGAATCGAATTTGGGTAAGTAGAACTACAAGAATTACATTTGACGTGAAAGGGTTGTTTCGAGATGTCGGGGGAACCAAGTGTGTTGTGAAATGGCCAAAACTGGCACATTTATGAACTTTCTGCCCGTGACGAGTGTTGTAACGCGCGATAGCAGCCATCGCTATAGCGGTAGAAATTACTGTTATAGCGGCGGTCAAGGGGCGATCAACTCACTTAAGACCGCTATAGCAGCGGGTGACCGCTATAGCGGAACTGCTATAGCGAGACAACGGGTTTTTAATGCAGAATCAGCACTTAAAACATCAAAATTTCACAAGTTTGTTTTGGGAGAAGGGATGGGCAAATTCAGGCAATTTTCTTCATTCCTCCGCCAAAAATCATTCCTAAGGTAAGGTTTTCGTTCCCCACACTTTGTACTACATTTCGTATGGGGTAGATTTGCTAGGAGGGTAATTGGGGAAGGTTGGAATAACCTAGGGATGATGGAATTTGGGGAAGAAGGGGGTTCCAAACATTATGTTCTTGGGTGTTGATTTGAGTACGTTAAAATGATCATAGGCTATTTAATTTCCTATTTTGTCCGTAAAAAATGATAAGACTAGGAAAATTAATGGTGGAAAAGCCCTGGAAAAGGGTGGGATGATCATGGATGGCCTTGGGTTTGGGAATTTGGTATAATCTGGGTAATGTATAGGCCTGTATGTTAATTGTATGCATTATGTGTTATTTTTAGACCAAAAACGTGAGAGGAATCTAGAACATGGGAAAGCTCGGGTTGAATAGAGCTTGGAGCATTCGAGGTAGGTGATGGCTTTCGTATTTCTGTGAATGTGTATATTCATTGTACTCGTTGTCTAAGTAATTGTGTGCATTACATTACTTAGGGGATTTGTGTGGAATGTCTAAGTTCGTTTTACAGTCTATGTTTGAATGGTTTTTACTTGTTGGCTTTACAAGGGGTGTGCATTCATTCTATTGACTGTTGTTGTTGACATTCTGTTGGCTCGGGTACCACACCTGCTACGGGTATAACACATGGTTGGCATGGGTACCACACCTGGTACGGGTATAACATTCAGTTGGCACGGGTACCACGCCTTGTACGGGTTTACTTTATTGCATCTTGCACTATTTCATTGATTATTGTATTTCATTGGTTGATATTGGTTCTGTGAGAGGACCGGGTTGTTTTACTAAATGTGATACTTGATATTGGTTCCATGAGTGGACCGGGTCATTATTGAAAAGTGCTATTGACTGGTGGTCCTTAAGTGGCCGGGAAACTATTGTATGATTATTGAATTGGTCTTGGTTTAGGTCGGGTAAATCATTACTTATGCTATTTGTCTAGAGGGGATTCCAGGGTTGGTTCGAGCTAGACGGTAAGGTGTGGTTATGGTTATTCTTGTTGGTGGAATAGAACTGTAAGAGATGGATTCATGCGATAACAAGATAGGTAGAGACCTGTAGTCTAGAGATGCCTGTGATATTGTTGCATGTTGCCATACTTGTTATTGGATTTTGTGTACTATTTATATATTTTTTTCTTGAATAATGGTTGATGATCCCACCAGTACACAGTGGTGGTGTACTGATACTGCACTTGTCTTTCTTTTGGTGAGTACATGAAATCTTTCAGGGCCTGAGACGAGACCTTAGATTTAGCACCGACGTTTCCGATCATCAAGGGTGAGCTAGTGATTCGAGCTACCTTAGGATTATCTCTAGAGTTTTAGTCAATTTGTCCGGACATAAAAACTATTTCTTATTTTGTTTGGGGTTGCATCCCCATACTCTAGATTTGGTATTGATGTTTGGTACGATGACTTTCAGTTCCTAGGTGGGAAATTTTTGTAGTTTATTATTAATGATAAGTTTTTGATTAGTGATCTTATTTCTATTGCTAGTTTTCATTTATGATTGTTGGTTTAGGATGTTAGTCTAGGAAAGGGTGGAACTCTATTGGTTCGCTAATCCGAGGGTTGGGTGGGTGCCACTCACGATGGGTTGGGTCATGACAAAGATGGTATCAGAGCCTAGGTTTGTTGATCTCGTTGTACCAAATAAGTCTAATAAAGTCTCGCGGAACGGTGCATAGACATATGTACTTTTCTTTGAGAGGCTATGGGGCTTTAGGAAAAATCATTTCTTCCTTTTTTTTCCTTCGTGCGATAACTCGATTCCAATTGGTATCTGGTGATATGAATTGGTATCTAACTAAATTCACTCTTCTCTCTGCAGATGGTTACTACAAGGAATAACAGAGCAAGGCCAGCGATCCCAGCAGCGGGCCCAGCAGTTCATGACAGAGGTAGGGGCAGGGGATGAGCTGGAGCCGCACACGCTAGGGGTGGAGCTCGAGCTGCTGCTACTGCACGTGAGGTAACCCCTCCCCCACCTCAGGATCTTGTGGCTGCAGATGTAGAAGAAGTAGTGGTAGAAGAGAGAGGGGCTCAGGAGGAGGCGGCACCGATTGGGGGTGCAGGCCTTCCTAACATGACACCGGAAGCTTTCAGGTAGGCATGGGGTATTTTGAGTGGGTTGGTTGGTGCTGGAGCCATACCCGCAGCTTATGTGAATCAGGCCTGGGATACTCAGCTAACAGTTACTACTACACCAAGGATGGATGCAGCTTCGGGTACAAATGATCTTCTCAGGCCAATGTTAGGCCCATTGATGACAAGTAATGAGCATGAGATGCTGACTAAGTTTCTTAAGCTGAAACCTCCAATGTTTCAGGGTATAGACAAGGAGGATGTGTATGAGTTCATCCTGGATTTCCATGAGAGGTTGCACAAGTTGGGTATTGTACGTGATAACGCTCAAACTACACCTCAAATTAATGAAGCGTAAGCGATCGTTGTCAAGTAAAGAACCCAAACAAAGGTTGGGGTCGAACCCACAGAGAATATGGTGAAGACTAAGACTTTAGTGAATTAGGTGACTAGTCGTCAATTGTTTCCGGTAATTAAAGGGGGGGGTTTTGTAATCAACGTGAACAAAAGCAACAATTATGTAAGAGAAATAATCAGTAGGAGAGAATGAACTAGGGATGAGTTCACCATGGCGTTGTAACAATGTCGATTCTAGGCTTAACCGGGTTCTTTCTACATGCGTGTCACGATGTGATTGCGTCAATTGTATCGTCTAAACGTCTCTCGACCAAATAAACAAATTTCCTTTTCTATTCTCTCGACCTCGAAAAGATGTGCTTTTTAGCTTTCAATCCTAACATCAAGTAGATTAATCCAGTTACGGCATTAATCATTAAGACGAGAGTTGGTAGTCTCGAATCCTTGTCGTTAATCAAGTTTCCCGGTTTTAATCTCTTTACTCAAGCAAATTAAACCTAGGCATGTTCTAATGTTTGCAACCACTAGAAAACGTGACATAAAGTATGATTAACAACGTGACTACATGTAAATTGAACCCAACGCTACCCGGAATCTAAATCGCTACATTTGCCATGGCTCCCACAACCCTAGTTGCGGGAGTTTTAGTTACTCATGCTCGAAGAAGAAGAGAAAATAGTTGTATTCATAATAAAGGGAAGAAAAGTCTTACAATATAATGAAACAATCAATCTTCCAATATCCAAGAACAAGAAATACCAAGAACTCACGAACGAATCAAGAACACGAGTTCAATACAAATGAACCGTGTTGTTTGCTCTCCAAAATAACTAAAAACGTGTTTTAAACTAATGGGTGAATGATCAATAAAATAAACCTATCATAGGGTATTTATAGGAGTAATAGAATCCAAATCCAAAACGGGCTAGGAATCCCCAAAACGCGGGCAGCCGCTTGACGCCACTGCCTTAACTTGACGGCCAGGCTTGACGGACCGTCATGGCAGTGACGGACCGTCGCCTGGACCGTCACTGCTAGGCAGTGGTGCCGCCTGAAGGTCTGCCTTGGTGTGACGGTCCCAGTGACAGACCGTCACATGTGTGACGGGCCGTCACTCTTAGGCAGAATGTTGTTTTTCGCGTATTTCCTTCCGTTTCCGTGTTTGTTTCCATTTCCTACAAATACAACATAAAAACATCAAAAACAACAACGGTTGCTTGAAAACGTACGATTGTTCTTAGTAAAAAGGAGTCGAAAGTGACGTAATTTGGCGTCACATCAACACCCTCAACTTAAAACGTTCGCTTGTCCTCAAGCAACATGACATAAAACAATAATACGACTCAACTAAGAACACAAACTCGTGTCTATAGCAACTCATGGTCATTCAAAACTTATTCAATTAAATCAAGCTCTCTCGTAGCACACGAATGTACGAAACACTAACTTGCAAGGATCCAAACATGTCATTCCGATATGATAGAACATTATGCATACACACGCGCAGCTTTCCTAACAATCAATAGACAATACAGACATCTTGGTGCCCTCACCACAAAGAAATCCCGCACACAAGATTTGGGACTAGGTAATCGCTCACACTCACAAATGATTTCAAACAATGCACATGCGATACCATAGGCTTGCCCTTACTATTCTATTTCGGTTCATCAGAAAGCTACTCAGGATCACTACAGGACTTGTTTAGGCTTGTAATGAGGCTTCGGGTGCAGGTAGGATACATTTAGGGGTTAGTGACTAAGCCCTCCTTGGAACTACCGACATCTTACCACATAACGTTACTTTGTCCATCCTTATTCTCCTCTTTATTCCCTTCTTTCTAGCTACAGGTGCGGCCTCTATATTTTGACACTTCTTTTTATTTCTTTTTTTTTTCGATCTTTTTCACTTCTATTTATTTTTTTCTTTTCTTAGGCACACACCCGGACTTTTCATTCTATTCACAACCAACCATCTCCATCCTCTTTTTCTTATCATTCACCTCTGTAGTAGCCACCCTCAACTTAAGCTGATTGCCTGCGTTGAGGTGCACAATGTCCAAGGGCGGACCAGGGCCAAAACAGGGTTTACCTCTATAGTAGCCACCCTCAACTTAGGTTGTTTTGCCTACGTTGAGGTGCACGATGTCCAAGGAAGGACCAGGGCCAAAATAGGGATTCAAAGTTAAACAGGAATGGTGACAGGTTATTGAAAAAACAAGGTCAATTATGGCTCAAACAGGGATCAAGGGATTATTTATATTTGGACGGTCTTTTAGGTTAAGTGGACTGCACACAAAAAGGGCCTGTGATCCTCTCCTAAGCAACCAACTTCAAATAACAAAATAGACCGGGCAAGTTCTAGATGCATGCACAGAGTAAGAATTTATGACAATAATCTCACACGCTCTTGGCACCAAGAAACTATATCGCTACCAACTATCAAACAACCGCTCGGCTTAATCATACTCATTCTACTCATAATCACACAATGACATACAAGGATCCAGACAGTCAATTGTTTCAACATAAGCTTAAAACCAGAAAATTTTTAAGGGGCCTCATTTTTAGACAAGAACAACGCATGCTTGCTATAGACACTAAAAAAAATTTAAAATAACAACCTAAACATGCCGGTTCTACTAGATAGCACACCGGAGGGAAAAGAAACACGGCAACAAAAACCCTCGGTGGTGACTCACAGGTTTCCCCACACCCTCAACTTAGACTCATGTATTGTCCCCAATGCATAGATATGAAAGCTAAAAACTGTGAGAATAAAGGAATACCTGTGAAGTCGATATGACTCAGATTGTGGAACGTTGTTGGAGACCGCCAGGGTCTCCAAAACAGGAAAACTCGATGGAGTGTGGCGTTCCAGCTTCCTCTTTGGGCTCCATCGCTAGT
>QJPP01005039.1:0-89441 GCA_003996215.1 Jaltomata sinuosa
GGTGGAGTAGAGGTATACGGGCAGTGTCCTTCCATGGAACCTACCTGCTGGGCCGGATCGGCACCGGAGGAGGTACATACAGGGATACCATTTCACTTGAGATCTTCATGCATCATATCATTCATTGTTTGAGGCTCCACCCTTGTTTGTTGTTTGTTGATTGTACGCTCCGGTAGTATGGGATGCCGAGGGTTTGTTTTCACTTGTTTGTGTTCCTCGGTTGTATGGGCGGCCGGGGGACTGTAGGTAGACTTTTGCTATTTTACTTACAGAGTTGTTCTCTATTAGGGATGAGTATGAGATTGGTTACTGCTAGACTATTAGTTTCTGGATTGAGATTGTTATGATTAGTTGGGTTGATTCATGTCTTGAGCATGCCTATTATTATTCTTTCTCCCTTCTTCTTACACTTGAGGTTACCGGTATACCGTCCATTTCGCAAACTTATTTTATATACACTGTTATTGCAAGGACCCCAGGTGCGTTATTACTTACTTTCACCTGTGCCTTTGGTGTGTATATCCTGCTTACTAGCCTCATGTGTGGTTCTGTTGGTTTCCCTCTGGGCTAGTTCCTGTGTACCTTTCGTTGATTTCTGTGACTGATTGATTCTATTTTGTCTATTACTGCTCTTTTATCTTATATGTGCCCAGTCGGCCTATGATACCTACTGGGTACCTTATGCTTCGCATTTGGTGCTCACCCCTACCCCCTGCATCTTTGGGTGCAGATCCTAGCGTGGGCCATCGCCGCTAGACCGTTGTGATTCGTGCTTGGAGATCTGTTGGAGACTACTTCAGACTGAGGGTGAGCTCTTGGCGACCGGAGCTTAGCTTTAGTTTATCTTTTGCTTATGTACTCTATTACCATTCAAAGACATCTGTATATATTCTTTGGTTTATTTGCACTCCCTGTATGTAGTTTGGCTCTGTACTATGATACCAGGTCTTGGGGTTTGGTTTAGTTTCCGCATATGTATATATTTATATACCTGTTATCTATTTTATTCGTCTTATTTTCTTATTTGTTAGATAGTAGCCCATTACCAACTGTTCTGGGCTACATGGATTGGTTCACCTACCGGGGGTTGTAGGTGCCATCATGACCGAGAAATCGGGTCGTGACAGTAATTCATTTTCATTATGTATTTTATTTTAAGTATGATTATTTATAATAATAAAATTGTCAGGAATTAAATAATATAAAATGATATTTTATTTCAACAAAAGGAGAGATAAATGTGAGATTTCACTCTCCATTTTACAACACGTTAAACATCTCAATAGTTGTGTTAACACAGTTGAAATTAGTATTAATTTTGTTAATAAATGATTTATCATCACATTATCAATCATGTGAAAATAGAAAATGATTCTTCAATATATTTATATCTAGATCGAATGAATGTGACTCAATACACAATGTATATTGGCTATAATTCAAAAAAAAATACTTGACTCTATTCTTCATAACTATAAATAGTATTGAGATCATCCTCTATTAGTATATTAGTAATTTCAGTTTAGATCCATTCAAAAATTATTAAATGCCGACAAAATCCTAATTCCCAATTTGAGAATAAGGGCAATCATCAAGTGAAAATGAAATTAAACACACAGCAGCATCTGCTAAGTAGAAAAGATTGTCATTAGTACAAGTCAAATCTTGTTAAAGCCACGTAAAATGCATCTCTACACATCACAAAATTGAAAGAATCAAAATGAAGCAACTGAGAAATGTATCTTTAGATGCACATGCAAAGGAGGACTCTAATCAATAATTTAAATCGAGGATGAAGGAGGATCTAATACTACTCAACAAACTCTTGGCTTAAATCTGTTGGGTTCTTGTATGTTTTGATGATTGACAAAATAGTGGAACACATACATTAACCTGTTCCTATTACATGTTCCATCACGTAGAGTCCAACTTGCATTACGATTCTTTTAAATGAAGGAGTCTCAAGTAGAAAGGATCTCAAAGTCTGCACAAAGTACGAATTAGATAAGATTCTACATATTATAAAGAGTATACATATGGATAGATCAAGGGAGTCCAATAAAGAAGAGAGTTCTTGTGGAGTTAGAAGTCTACTTGCACGAGAACTCAAAATCTATACAAAGCAAGAATCAGAGTTAGTGTTTGACTACAACACTTAAGAAGAGAGTCAAAGAAGTATGGAAGTCCTTATGGAGTTAAAAGTCTACTTGGTTGTGAAGATCAATTAGTTATAAATATTCAAGGACTTCCAAAATGAAATCTATGCACTCATACTGAGAGGAAATTTAGAACACGAGCAAATAAGCAAGAATAATATTTGAGAGAGATCTACCTACCTATCCAAGTGTTGCCAGTACAAACGACCAGATCGGAGAACCTATTCCACATGACTATATGTTTTAGGGTTCTTGAGTCTAGTTTTGAGTATTGATTAAATTGAGTTGTAATCTTCATGCTTTCTTAGTACTAGTGTGTTATAAACTGGTTTAGGAGTTTAGTCTTCAAATTAGAATAACTCGAATACTTGGGAACACAAACCTTGGGAGTTTGTGTATTTTTAGAAATTAGAGTTAGCTCTTAGGGTTGCAAGAGTTTTGTAATCCGATTTTGAAGTCAAGAAATTTGAAGTAGGATTCAACAATCTGGGGCGATTGTTGAATATTAGGAATTAGAGTTTATAATTCCTTAGGTTACAGATTTGTAATCTATTGTTGAGAGGCTCATTGTGTTTTGTAATACCCAGAACTTCCAAGCCCAGACTTAGCTCAGGAAATCAGAAGAAAATAAAATTTCCAATTGTCGGTAGAACTATGAGTCACTTCCACGAGCCGTGGAACAGCCCACGAGTCGCGGACTGGACTCGTCGAACTCAGATCAGAGGACTACTCCTCTGAAGTCTGGACCACAACTCATGTTCATGATCCGTAGAAGTTTCCACGGACCGTAGATGCCATCCGTGGAAACCATTTCCAGTAGCTCAGTTTTAAGTCTTCAGGGACCACGAGTGGGTTCCACGACCCATGGCAATTAACAATATATTTTTATCTCTTATGGGCATGATTTAACCTATTTTTCTTAATTTTGAATTCAAAAGAAAATGAAAAAAAATCACCAATCACGATCATACAAAGCACAAACTACCTAAAACACGAACGCAAAGAAATATTGCTAAAAGATCTTATGATTTGTCTCAAGATATAGGAGGACAATTAAATTTCCGAAAGAAATTTCATGTGTAACGACTCGTCCAGTCGTTATTTTTGTTTTAAAAGATCACCTTATCGCAATTACGGAAAAGATTAAAATATGTTTTGATTTAAGTGAGGTTGACATGACAAAAATTTCAAATTTTGAAATTCGTCCATACTGATGTCACCCTGTTATAGCAAGAATTTTACCTCTATAATGTCGCCGCTGTAGCGGTCAGTCGGTCTCTATAGCGGTATGGCGGAGTCAGAAACTAAAACACGTGATTTATATTTTAGACTCCTCCTACTCAGTTGGGAAACATACGAGGGTTACTTGAAAAATCCTCCTAGGCTTCTCCAAAGATTGAGAGCCATGGGGAGAGGAGATTTTGGCTAAAGAGGTGCGAAACCCTGTATTTTGGGCTTGTTCTCCATCAGGTAGGCTAGGTTTTTTATTGAGTAGACTTAGACTTGTATTTTATTTCATATTGTTGTTATAGAATGATAGGAGGATTCAGTTTCAGGCCTTCGGGTAAGGAGTCTGGAGGAATATTATGTTATTGACTGGTTGTTGAATAGGGAATGATAGTGTCGGGGTGATATGTTTCCTTCCGGGTTTGTTTATATTTGTTAACTTGTGTGTGATACTAGATTCCAGAGAACTATATTGTTTGTCACGACCCGATTTCTCGGTCATGATGGCACCTACAACCCCTCGGTAGGTGAACCAATCCCGGTAGCTCGGAACGGTTAGTAATGGGCTACATTCTAATAATTTAAGTGGAAGAACAATTTAATAAGTGGAAGCAAGGGAACAAGATGAAGAAAATAGATAACAAGGATACATACATATGCGGAAGCTAAACCAAACCCAAAACCTGGTATCATAGTATAGAGTCGGAACTACAAACAAGGAGTACAAAGCATCCAAAATAATATATACATAATTGTCTCCGAGTAGTAACAGAGTACATAAGCAAAAGATAAACTAAAAGCCAAGCTCTGGTCGTCAGGAGCTCACCCTCAGTCTGGAGTATCACAAAAACAGCTCCTTGCATGAGTCTCCAATGAGCTAACGGCGATGGCCCACATTAGGATCTGCACCAGAAGATGTAGAGTATAGTATGAGCACCAAATGTGAAGCATAAGGTACCCAGTAGGTATCATAGGACGACTGGGCACATATAAGATAAAAGCGTAGTATCAGACGAAATAGAAGCAAGTAGTCATGAAAATCTATGAAAAAGTACACAAGAACTAGCCCAAAGAGAAGACAACATGTATAACACACAAGGCTAGCAAGTAGAATATATACACAACAGGAACAGGTGATAGTAAGAAATAACGCACCTGGGATACGCACTTGGGATCCTTGAAATAACAGTATATACGTAATAAGCTTTAGAAGTGGATGGTATACCGGTAACCTTAAGTACAAGGAAAGGGAGAGGAGAGTAAAGATAGACATGCTCAGGGAAACAAGAATCAATAACCCAACCAATCATATCAATCTCAACTCCAGAACTAACAACTTAGCAGTATACAACCTCATAATTATAACCGTAATAGGAGATAACACCGTGATAAAGTAGAAAGAGTCTACCTACAGTCTCCTGGCCACCCATACAATCGAGGAATGCAAACAAGTTGAAAACAAACCCTCCGGACACCCATACAACTGGAGCGTACATTCAATAAACAACAAACAAGGGTGGAGCCTCAAACAAAGAATGATATGATGCATGATGATCTCTAGGTGGGATAGTAACCCTGTATGTACCTCCACCAGTGTTGATCGGACCCAGCAGGTAGGTTCCATGAAAGGACACTGCCCGTATACCTCTACTCCGTTGTATATCCTCTCTCTGGCACACGCAGCCCTAGGCCCCAAGTCTGGAATGACAAGTTCCATGGAGGTCCCGGACCCTATACTAAAACTCAGTATCAAAACATGTCATCTGGAAGCAAGTCCGGGTTCAAGCTAGAGACCCAGTCTCGAATATGCATGCCCAGACCCCGTCCAGGACTAAAGTAGTGGGAAAATGTCTCAAAAAAACCCTCCAAGAGTGCCCGGGGCATAAACGGGTCTAAAACAATTGAAAGTCAACTCAGATGCTCGGTCCGACTGAGGCTAAAGTCATCTCAAATCAGTAGGAAATCTCAACTAGCACCCCGGCCTTGCCGAGTCTAGTGTTAATAGTAAAACTGGTGATAGAAATCATAATTTAACTTTCTTTTACCCCAAGAAGATCCACAAGTTAAATCAAACCATTTCCAATTCATTTCCGCCAAAAATTGGCCCTCAAGGCCAGACAAAGTTTTGAAAATCAGTTCCAGTAGGCCCAAAGCCAAAACCATAGTAAAGCATGGATAAAACCTCTTTATATGCATGGAAATGATATGATTAAACACAAATAGCCGCCCAGCAGCTCACAATCAACCTATCGGCCCTGCACAGGCTCCAATCGATCTACAGCACACATAGCCAGCATAATATCATAATAACGATGCCTGAGACACATGGGCACCCCCGAATAACCCACCATCTATGGTCCAGAGTCAAACAAGGCCACACAGGACCATAAGAGTGATAATATCAACTACAGAGAATACTACACACAATGTGGGAAAGAAATGAGGTGAATCATGAAAAGCAGTCAAGGTCTGTGGTACCAACCTAATAACCCAACCCAAGGATGCCAGCTAGTATAATTTTATATGATATATGCTAAGTCTAGGGAGTTTAGATTGTAACCTACCTGTTGTCCAATGACAAGCTATCGGGATAACAAAATCCAAGCCCAAATCACTTTGAGAAACCCTGAACGATGATCAAACTATCAAAAATATAAATAAAATATTAAAATGAGTCTAATGATACCCATATCGCTATAATAATAGCCGGGTTGAAATCTGGGTCAAAAGGAGGGCCCGCGAGGCCCACAACCCAAAAAAAATTAGAAAAAAGCACGATGACCACAATGATGCCAAGAAGACATGCTCCAAAATTGAGCACAATTGGCCAAGAGGAGGGTGCCAAAACATCCCTCTCAAGAGAAGGCTTAAAGTTGGAATTTAATGAAAAAAATTTGGAGATTAGGAAAGGATTACTTACCACAAAGAGAGAATTTAAGCCAAGATGGTGAATTCCTCGAATCCCACGATCATGCAAGAGCAAGGAGGGCAAAATCTACAAGGATTCTCAAAGCTTAGGAGGCTTACCAACAATGGTGATTTCTAGAACAACAAAAGAAAAGCTAGGTGGGGAAGAAGACTTACCAAGATAATCAAGGGAGCAAACTTTTCTCTTCAAAGAAATGACTTCCCAAGGCCTAGAACTGTTCTAGAGCAATTTGGTAGAGAGAAAACCAAGTTTTGGTGTTGGAAAAGTGAATGAACAAAGCTGGGAAAATGAAATGGAAAAAGTTATATACTGCCAGGGGTCTTTTATCACAATCACAAAAGGACTCCTCGTGGTCGCAAGGACCATGCTAGCTAGACCATCGCAATCGCAATGGCTAGCCACGCGGTCACGAAGAATAACGAGAAAGAGACTTCATCGCGATCACCATAGGTAATCATACGATCATGAAAAACAGAAGTCCAGGTGCTTCATCGTGGATGTGAGGGTAGGATCTTGTGATCGCGATTGAGGCCTGGTGCCTACACCTGCAACAGCAAAAGTTTGCAACTTTTCAAAACTCGATGGGGCATTTCGGGCATAATTGGAAATCGATATACAAAAACTAATAATGCTTACAGAGTGGAAACCACGTTCTAGACTCAACAGAATCGATGAAACTTACATACGAGGTCATTTTGGAGAAATCTTGACCCAAGTCAACACTAACCAACCCGCAACCAAATACTCAAAATGAGCGCGGCTCACCCGAAACCTAAACCAACTATCTACCTAACCCAAACTCAACATTCCAGAGCTGATGGAATCATCAAATTTTGAATCTGATACTCTGATCATTGAAAGTTGACCAAGGTTACACTTTTAATTCCAAATGGCCTAAAATAGAAAAAGAAACACAAAACCCACATCGGAAGTTCTCAGGACTCGACTAAAGGTCCAACTAGACCAAACACAATTATTCAAAGCTAACGGAACTGTCAAAATTCAATTTTGAGCATGTTAGCTAAGAATGTTGACTAAAGTCAATGGTATTCTAAGTTAAAGCTCTAAAATAGGCAAATGGCCAAAATAACCAAACGAATGACCATGACACCAAACTACCGATCCCATCAAGCCATAAATGACTTGGGGTCGCTACAGAAAAGCTCTAACAGTATAATAAATACGTAAATGCAAAGATGACCGAAAGGGTCATCACACTGTTAGGTAGGTTTAGGGAACCAAAAATGTTATGGGTAAATTAATGGCTAGATATAGTAGGCTTCAGGAATAATTTGATTTAAGGAAATAGGGTGAAAAAGAATAGTTGAAGCCTCAATGTTAGGGGGGACATTCCCGGTACTGTGTTATCTTAAAAGAAGGGTTCCTAAATTAATGTATCTATTGAATATGTGTCTAGGGGGTGAACCAAGAACTAGTCTTTGGATAGGATTCTAATGTTGGGGTATGAACCTTTTAGCTGGGTAGGTGATGGTTATTGTTTTTCCAAATGCAATGTGTACATGTAACTTTAGCTTAGTGAGGTATGTGCTTGCATGCTTAGGGAATAAAGTTATGAATGTCTAAGTATCCAGGTGTCAATTATGTGAAATGAACTTTGTTTTATTACTTGTTGGTTTTACAAGTGTGTTTATGTTCACTTAATTATTGACTGTTAGATTTTGTGTGACATTTATTTGTCTCGGGTACCACGCCTAGTACATGATACACATTGGTTGGATCGGGTACCATGCTTGGTACATGTTCTATATTGGTTGGCTTGGGTACCATGCATGGTACAGGTTTAAATATATATTATTGATTGTATTTTGTCGATGGTTCCATGAGTGGACCGAGTTGATTATTGAAATTGAGATTGTGCATATTGGTCCTTGAGAGGCCGAATTGTTACTCTTAAATGTGGGGTTGGTCCTTGGGTGGACTGGGGATTACATGTTAAACACTTGGGTGTTAGTCTAGGGATCCTTGGTTGGTTTGGGTTACTTAAAAAGGGGTATATGATTAGTGTTTTGGTTATTGCGGCGGCGGCTGTTGAACCTGTGTCATGAAGTTTTAAGTTAGAATGAAAACTAAGAGTCTGGGCTGTATTGCAGGGTTGATATTACATATCAGGTATTGTACCAGGGATCTTTGAGCATTTTGTGCCCTTGTGTATAGTAATATAAGTGTACGTGGTCTAGTTGTTGGATAGTTGGATATCATTTTGGGTTGTGGAGTCATAGTGGTGGACTTGGAAAATGGAAGGATAGTCGGGGTTTGGACTGAGTTGGTCGAACTAGTATTAAGGGCGCCTTAGGAAGTCTTAGTGTTCCATATGACTTGGGAAGTCCTAGGTGTCTTGGTGTAGGGTCTCCAAGGGGTGGAGTTGGCATCAGAAAGAGGTAGGAAGGCTTGCGACAGGATGCATAAGTTCTTAGTGATAAAGTCAGGGGGTAAGAGTGGATTTTGAAGGAATGGATATATTTGTAATTTATTGCCTATTTTCTCTTAATTTCTAATATGATGGTATGTAGTGGATTTGGGTCGACCGATGATGCCTATCAGTACGTGTTATTTGTACTGATACTACTCTTGCTATACCTATTTGGGTATAGTCTGGTTCCAGGATCAGTGATGTTTCTTAGGTAAAGGATGGTGATATCTTCAGTAGCTTCTACTCTTCACTCATGTGTTGGGAGCTGTGTCTATTTGATATATTTTGTATCTTCTCATATAGAGCTTTTGTACCGGTTTATACTTGTTCTAGGGAGGGTTGCGTTCAAGTTTCATAAACGTTTTCATGTATTAAAAGGGATTGTTTTTATGTTATTACTATTTTTCCCTTTTACTTGTTGGATCGGGAGGGGATGTAAGGGTTCTCCTATCTACGTTCTTAGAGTAGTTACCCGCACAGCCCGATAGCTAGGTCATAAAAAATGGTATCAGAGCCAAGGTTACCGATCTTCTAGTACAAGAGCAAAATATCGAATAGAGTCCTGCAGATTGGTGTGTTGACGTCCACATCTAATCTTTGGGAAGCTATGAAGCATTCTAGGAATCATTTCCCTTGTTCATTCCTTTCGTGTAGATTGTTACTTGCTTGTATGGGTTGAGTCCAATTTGTATCTCTCGATGCCAATTGGTATCTCAACAAAGTAAAGGATGTCATTTGACTTTAGTTATAATGAGACAAGCAAGAGATATTGGAATCAGGAAGGTTCCAATTGGTATCTAGCCTAAGAGGATGTGGTAAGGCATGAATGATTGACTAACAGTCATCTATGGTGCAAATAAAGAGTAGTGGATGTGGATTGAATTATGTTGAAACTTGAAGCTTGAAATTATGTGTCTTGGATTACTTGTGTGATTGCAATTGTTGGTAGGTAATTGATTGCTTTACTATGAACATTTTGGCCTGGGAGTAGCCATAACTTGATTTTTGTGTGCTTTAGTTAGTGATAAACTGCTATGTGACTGGAATTGATATTTTGTATTACATTTCGGATAAGGACTTATAGGTTAAGATGGTAAAGGGGACAAGACTTATGACTTTAGGGAAGCTCTGATTTCAGGACAATCGGGCTTGGTTGGGAATCATGGGAACAAGGGGGTCATTCTTGTGTGATAGCAGGAAGGGGTTGTTGTGAACGGTCTTCTTTTGTAGTTCGTGGTTGATTTTATAATAACGTGATGCTAATTTTTGAATTATGCAGTGCTGGGGATGGTCTTGGGGTAATGTTTAAAGACCAGGAGGTGATTCAGGGGTTATTGTTTATAACCGGGAATGGGGAATGGGTAAACTCAGCAGAAAAATCAATTTTCTAGGCTGCTGCCATCAGGGCCGCCATACCGGAATCATACCGCTGTGGTGATCCCGCTATAGTGGGAATTTTTCAGCTATGGCGGTACCTGTCACGACCCGATTTCTCGGTAATGATGGCACCTACTACCCCCGGTAGGTGAACCAATCCCCGTAGCCCAGGACAGTTAGTAATGGGCTACTATCTAACAAATAAGGGAACAAGACGAAGAGAATAGATAACAGGGATATATATATATATACATATGCGGAAACTAAACCAAACCCCAAGACCTGGTATCATAGTATAGAGCCAAAACTACATACATTGAGTGCAAATGATCCAAAACAATATATACAGATGTCTCTAAATGGTAATAGAGTACATGAAGCAAAAGATAAACTAAAGATAAGTTCCGATCGCTAAGAGCTCACCCTCAGTCTGAAGTAGTCCCCAACAGATCTCCAAGCACGAATCACAGTGATCTAACGGTGATGGCTCACGCTAGGATCTGCACCCAAAGATGCAGGGGGTAGGGTGAGTACCAAATGCGAAGCATAAGGTACCCAGTAGGTATCATAGGCCGACTGGGCACATATAAAATAAAAGCGTAGTAACAGACAGAATAGAAGCAAGCAATCACCAAAATCAACGAATGGTACACATGAACTAGCCTAGAGGGAAATCAACAGAACCATATATGAGGCCAGTAAGCAGAATATACACACCATAGGCACAGGTGAAAGTAAGAAGTAACGCACCTGGGGTCCTTGCAATAACAGTGTATACATAATAAGTTTATGAAATGAACGGTATACCGGTAACCTCAAGTATAAGAAGAGGGAAAGAGTAATGATAGGCATGCTCAGAGACATGAATCAAACTCAACTAATCATATCAATCTCAACTCCAGAAACTAACAGTCTAGCAGTAACCAATTTCATACTTAACCATAACAGGGAAAAATTCTGTAAGTAAATAGCAAGAGTCTACCTACAGTCCCCCGGCCGCCCATACAATCGAGGAACACAAACAAGTGAAAACAAACCCTCTGACATCCCATACTACCGGAGCGTACAATCAACAAACAACAAACAAGGGTGGAGCCTCAAACAAAGAATGATATGATGCATGAAGATCTCGAGTGAAATGGTATCTCTGTATGTACCTCCTCCGGTGCCTATCCGTCCCAGCAGGTAGGTTCCATGGAAGGACACTGCTCGTATACCTCTACTCCGTCGTATACCCTTCCTCCGGCACACGCAGCCCGAAGCCCTAGGCCCGGATGGCAAGGTCTATGGAGGTCCCTGACCCCATACTAAAACTCAGTATCAAAACATATCGTCCGTAAGCAAGTCCGGGTTCAAAATAGAGACCCAGTCTTGAATATGCATGCCTAGACCTTGTCCAGGACTAAAGTAGTAGGAAAATATCTCAAAAACCCCTCCAAGGGTGCCCGGGAATAACCGGGTCTAAACAGTAGAAAGTCATCTCAGGTGCTCGGTCCGACCGAGGCTAAAAATCATCTCAAGTAGCAAGAAAACTCAACTAGCACCCCGGCCCTGGCGAGTCTAGCGTTAATCGTAAAAGTAGTGTTTTAAAACGTAATTCTACTTTCTTTTACCCAGGAATATTCACAAGTTAAATCAAAACATTTTCAAATCATTTCCATTAAAAACAGGCCCCCGGGGCCATGCAAGGTTAGAAAATAGTGCCAGTAGGCCCGAAGCCAAAACCATAGTAAAACATGGATAAAACCTCTTTATATGCATGGAAATGGTATGATCACACACAATAGCTGCCCAGCAGCTCACAATCAACCTATCGACCCTGCACAGGCCCACAACTACTCAGCAAGCATAACCAGCCTAGAAGGATAATTCTATGCCTGGGACTCGCGGACATTCCCAAAATCCCACCTTCTATGTTCCAGATTCAACAAGGCCTCACAGGACCACAAGGATAAATAAAATATATCGGCAAGTACTACAAGAAACGGAGGAAGAAAAGTAGGAGGACATGAATAAAGCGGTCGAGGTCTGTGGTACCAACCTAATAAACCAATCCAAGGATGCCCATTAATACAATTTTATCCTATATATGCGGAGTCTAGGGAAAAATAAACCGTAACCTACCTGTCGCCCGATGACAAGCTGCTAGAATGATGATTCACGAGTCCGAACCGCTCCGAAATGAAATTAAATTGAATGAAATTTAATACCACACTAACGTGTGGATGAATTTTGCAAAGGAACTTAAATGCGGCCAAACATCCAATGTTTGGCAGATGTGCATATATATGTAAAATGGATTTGCCAACAATCATTACTCTATGCCACTACATGATAAATACTGCCTAACCTTGTTGTACAATGCCTCCACTTCCACGTGGAAGTGGAGGTGGCAACCAATTCGTCCCGTTAAGTATATACTCGGGTATTGCATAAATTCATGGTAAAATATATATAACTTTTTGAATATACCATAATTAATAGAAAATCATTTCAAATAAAACCTACTATATTATAATAATAAATTTTAACATAACTAAATTTACTATCTCCGTTAAAATATTACAATGTATAAAAACCTTATAAAATAAATACATATACAATTATATCGTAACAAAAATATTTCTCATAAACCTTTAAAATATTTTTAAAAGGTAATAATAATATAACTTTTTATCAAATTCAACTTTCAAATAAAATATTTTCAAATACACGCGATGTTAATAAATTCTCAAACTTAGGCTCGCAATTCACCAACGCACGATTTTGATACTCAAGAACTCTCTTGGAATCCTCCCTTATGTTTTCTCACTGTTTCAGAACTGAAATGGCATTTTAAAACGTGAAGTTGAGGCTTAAGATCGATTTTGACCCGACCCGGTTCGCGACCCGGTTCGCAACCCGGTTCCTGCCAGACAGTCCGCGGTAAAACAGTCATAACTTTTTACTCCGAGATCAGTAGGATGTGAGGTTTTGTGCGTTGGAAACTAGACTCGTAGACCTTCGATTTGGTATTTTGGGGGACTTTTAACTCTTTCTATATTGGGAGAAAAGCCCCGAAACATTTTACCTAATGTTCAGAAAATTTATTAAAGAAACTTTGGATAACTTTTTGCCGACTTACTTGTCTTCAAAACTTATCATACGACCAAACAAATAGACCCGGCACTGAAATACCGGTACTGACAAGCCTTAAATGACTTGGGGCCGCTACAAACAAGCTCTAACGGTTCAAGGAAAATGTATACGTGGAAATAACCGGAAGGGTCATTACAGTACCGCTGTAGCGGTATGTTAACCGCTATAGAGGAAGGGGTGGGGAAGAATCCCTGCCATGTTTTTCCCTATTTTTTTTTCATCTCCGGGCGTCTAAAGATGATAGTTAAGCTATGAACTACTATGCAGAACCAGGAAATAATCTATAGAGCTAATATAATATGCATATAAGGATAAAATTGTTTAAAACTAGCATCCATGTGCTTAAAACAAGGGGAAGAGGAAAGGGAATCATCGTCTAGTACATACCCAAACGGGGGCAAAACCCAGGAACAGTAGTCTAATATAATAAAGAGGGGGGAGGGGAGGTCTTAGCCAGATTCCTCATCACCATCAGGGGCTGCGGGGGTGGGTTCTTCGGTATCGCTCAAGAAGGGAAACTTTTGCAGGTCCTCCGGCACTAGCAGGGGAAGCTCCTAATCGGGGGATGAGAAAGTGAACATGACCTTAATGGTCTTCCACATCTGGGAAAGCATCCCATCCCTGCAGGGTTTCTTCTTCTTGTCCTCATCCAACTCCCTTAGGAGTGCTGCAATGTAACACCCCAGAATTCGAACTAGCTTTTAAACTTAAAACTATGAAAATTTTGAGCTTTCCAGGAAACATGAGCCCAGACCATGAGCTGTGTACTGAACCATGAGCCATGGAGTAGACTCGTGGAAACTGGTTTGTAGGCCCCTCCTCAGGTCTGAGAACCACGAGTGAGGTTGAAGAGTCATGGATGGTTCCACGGGTCATGGAACTAGCTCATAGAAATCAGACTGAGGCTCAGCCTTTTTCTCAGAAACCATGAGAGTTTCCTATGGTCTGTGGATCAATCCATGAACTATAGACCTTGCTCGTGGATCTCACAACCGCAACCTCACTTTAGGCTTAGGAACCACGACCTCAATCCACGAGCCGTGATTCCATCTAGGGTCCGTGGAACCTGAAGCCGAGGTTCTTTAGTGAAATTTTCCAGCTTTTACCTAGGGGTATTTTTGTAATTACCCACCCTTTTAACTCCTAAGTGAGATCATTTTGGAGAATTCTAGAATGGTTTTAATCCTAATTAGCCTAAGTCTTCTCTCAAACCCTCATTCAAATTCTAAAAAGGGAAAAGAACTCCATTCTCCAAGGGAATTCTTCCACCCTTATGCAAAAAACCCCAATCCTTTAAATTGGTTTTTATGAATTATCAAGTTAGAATTCTTACCCAATTCACATGGGCTTTTATAAATTGACTTTTATTATGATTCTTTTATGAAATTTAATTCTAAATTTGCATGGTTTTGAATGGGTTTTTACAAGTGAATTCCTACTCATGAATTGTAGGCTAAACTTAGTCAATTTTGCAAGCATGGATTGTTTTAAGCAAATTGAACTAGTGCCATGCAAACTTTTAAGAGATGATCCATTATGAAAGATATGATATCCCGATGTTCCATCAATGCTCATGAACTATTTTTCCAAAAAAGTAAGGTTTGTGAGTAGTATGAAGATCCAGGTTGTGAACATGATTATGAATAAGTTTTTTACATCTAGATATGTCGCATGTATATGAGCACTATGATATATTTTGGGAGTAGTATTTAGCACCGAGCAATGAGGGTTCTAGATAACTCAAGTCCAGAACTACGTTGCCACGATAGGTTATGTATCGCCCAATGGGATTATAAAAGTGGTTCCACGCTATGACATGTATGGTGCCCTGTGCCTTGGCAAGGTACATGTAAGCTTTGCCAATTAGGGTTATATAGTTGGATTCCATGTCGCTCACATGGTCTATTGTCGGTTAAAGAAACTCTCGTACAAATGTTTTCAAGATATGAAGTTATATGATATCCTATTTTTGAAGTTTGACTTCTATTTTATGTCTTATATTTAAACTACGATGTCTACTTATGACCCCTCTTATTATGCATGAATCCAGTTTTAAGCATGTCTTCAAGAACGTTTTACTACATCATTGCATACATTCGTATACTCGGTACATCCTATAGTAGTAGCATGATCTCAACTGCTATAGAAATTGACACTAGATAGAATCTCAGAAATTCTCTCAAATATGCCCATTTTACAACACACTTCAAAACCCAAAATTCTGAACCAACCCTTTCATGTCAACTTTGATACGAGGAATTCTACTCTCCCGAATTCATTTCCAAAAAGTCCCCTGGACTCTCTTATGTCTTAGCTAAAGGAAAAACTAGCTCAACATATGACGTATTACCCAATCCTTACCCGGATTGCCCTAGACCATACCTAGTTCAGAATCTTCCCAAGACTAGCCTAGCCAAAAAAATTCAATTCCCAAATCCAGAAGTTTTCTAACCCGAGACTTTGCACGAATGGTTTAGCCGTAATGACGGAACATGTCATTACAGATACACACTAATTTAGGTCTATAGTTAACTTTAGATTATCCTTTTTCTTGTATGTTTTGTTCTTTATTATCAATTGGTTATTATTTTTTTCGTCTTTCTAAGTATGTAAATTTTATTTCAATTTTTTTAAAAGATTTCATGGCCAAATTCATCGTCAATTTAAACTGTTTGAATTTCAAAATCTATACTTTGCCACATAAATTGAGACATAGAAAGTAGTAAATTTCATGATTCATTGTACTTAAGTGTCCAAAACATAATTTTCCATTTTCTATTATATCGATATCTATATTTATAGTTTTTTTTAATCTTATACTATTTCTAAAAGTGGGAAGACTTTAAGTTGAAAAGTTGAATTTCCAAAATCTATGTTAAAAGTTGCAGGATATTTTTACCCTTTAGTCATGAACTATTCCTTCAATATTTATGTAAAAATTGTAAAAACATTACATAAAAAAATTACCATTAAATTATAATAAATTTCCTATTAAATTATAATGAATCACAAGAAGGATAAATGAGTTGGATAGTATAATCATCACTGTCACGACCCAGACCGCCGTGAGTGACACCCACCCAATACCCCCCGGGTAAGCGAACCAATGCTGACACAATACTTAACCGTTCTAGAAGCCTAAAACCAATGCATAAATTAAACTAGCAATAGAACCTCAAATATCATATCATAAAACTACATAAAATATTCTCCCTAGAAACTAAAAGTCACCGTGCCAAAAAATTCTACCAAAACTGTCTAGAAAATATGAGGATGCAACCCCAAAATAAACCAAAGTCTAAGCCCGAAACAAGTGGGCTATAACTGAAATGAAGAGACCAAGGTAGCTCGATTGAAGAAGCTCACCCTTAATGTCTGGAAACACTGAGACTACAGGTGAGGTCACTTGTCAACCGCCGGATGATTTTCTGTACTCACAAAAGAAAAGGAAGTGCAGAATCAGCACACAACACCGTGTACTGGTAGGATTATCGGCCAACTCCAATAAACATAATATGAACAGTAAACCATAACATAAAAAGGTACAGGAAACATGTAACAAGTCAACAAGTACCCAGATATTAAGTCCCTCCCTTAGCTCGTTAAACACAGGGATCAAAAGCAACCATTGACCCCACCCTAAAACTATGACATATAACCTTTTTCACAAAACCCGGACAGAACAAGGATTCCCCTAGCATCACCTAAGTGTAAGACATGCAATCTTGGTCTACACTAAGACCAAACATACATTTAAACAAAATCACTCGGCCTCTCATGGACCATATGCAGAATTCACAATTCGAGAATACAACCCTGTCCACTCATGGAACCATCAAAAGAAAATAGTAATGCAATTAAAGTAACCTGTACCAGGAATGGTACCCACATTAGAAATTCCTGTACCAGGCATGGTACCCGAGCCAACCATTAGTAATTCTCGTACCAAGTGTGGTACCCTAGCCAACCGTTAGTATACCCATACCAGGTATGGTATCCGAGTCAACCAAATGTCATAACAAGTCTAAATCAATCACAACCAATGAACAAACATACTTGTAAAACCAACAAGTAAACAAAAGAAGTTCATTTCACAAGACTGATTACCGGACAACTAGACATTCAAAAAACATTCCCTAAACACGCAACTCATACACCACTACGAAATAGTATGTGAACACATAATTCATATTAGAAATCAACAACCATCACCTACCTCAAAATATTCCAAGCTCTACTTAACTAGAGCTTTCCTGTTCCCCGAAGTTCTTGCCGGTTCTTGGTCTAAAACAACAACCAAAATCAATCTTTATGGCCTACTAATTACCCAGATTATACAAAATCCCAAACCCCAGGCCAACCATGATCATTCCACCCCTTTCCCGGGATTTCCCACCATTAATTCACCTATTCCTACCATTTTTCATGGATATATTTAGAGAATTAAGGTCACATGATCATAATCTAGTGAAATCATCCACACCCAAGAATTTCTACACATTAGAATCCCCTTTTTTCCCCCAGATTCTACCATGCTAGGTCGTTCCAAACCTTTCCCCAAGTCTACCCCTAGCAATTTTATAGCGTAGGAAAGATAGGACGGATTTTGGGGAGTAGAATTCTTACCTTTAGGAAAAATGGTGGAAAACTAATGAAAATTTCCCAAAATCGCCTTACCCTTCTCCACGAAATGTCTTGAAGAAAAACTGACTATTTTAGGGAAGTTTTTGTATTAAATCTCATCATGCACTGCTATAGCGGTCCACTGTGCTATAGCGGTACTGCCATAGCGGAGTCCACCGCTATGGAAGAAGCTGACTGATGTTGACTTCCGCTACAGTGGAGGTCACTGTAGCAGTGTGTCAACTACTATGGCGATTGACACAGGACAGAAAGTCATAAATCCTCACAAAAGGGTCCATTTTACAACACACTCATTTTCCTTATATTTCGAAACAACCTCTTCACGTCAACCACGATACCGAGAGTTTTACTTACCCGAATTCAATTCCTAAAAGTTCCCTGGACTCCTATATGTCTTAGCTACCCAGAAAACTAGTTCAAATTAAGACACTTTATCCAATCCTTAACAGGATTGCTCTAGACCATATCGCGCTCCAAAACCAGCCGAGACTAGCATAGCCCAAAATTTTCAACTCCCAAATCCAAAAGTTTTTTGACTTGAAACTTGACATGAAAAGTCTACCCTAACAACGAACCCGGTCATTACAACAGATATCAATTTATCCATCGTTCATCCCCGAATGATCCAACCTAAAATTACTAAAATAAAGAAAGGGAAAAGTAGTACCTGAATCCTCAAACAAGTGAGGGTACTTGTCTCGCATATCTTTTTTGATTTCCCAAGTGGCTTCCTCAATCAGATGATGCTTTCATTGAATCTTTACCATGTTGATTACCTTTGTCCTTAATTTTTAGACATCCCAATCAAGAATCACAATCGGTTCCTCTTCATAGCGCAAATCCTTATCAAATAACACCTCATCCCACTTTATGATGTAGTCCCCATCCCCATGGTATTGCTTTAGCATGGATACATGGAATACCAGATGGACACCTAACAAACTGGGTGACAGTGCTAACCCATAATCCACTGGCCCTACAATCTCAAGAACTTCAAACAGTCCGATGAACCGAGGTTTGCCCTTTTTATAGAAACTCATAACTCCCTTTATTGGTGACACTTTCAATAGCACTTATTCACAAACCTGGAAATCCATGTCCCTTACCTGCGATCCGCATATATTTTCTTCATGCTTTGGGCCGCTAGCAACTTGGGCTGAATGCCTCTTACCTTTTCTTATGCCTCCCTCACCAAGTCCACACCCAAAGGATTTATATTGCCCTCCTCAAATCACCCTATAGGTGACCTACAATTCCTCTTATACAGTGCCTCAAATGGTGCCATATCGATACTGGAGTGGTAGGTATTATTGTATGAGAACTCACACAATGGTAGAAACTGGTCCCAATGTCCCCCGAAGTCAATCACACATGCTCTCGACATGTCCTCCAATACCTAGATCATCCTCTTTGACTAACCATCAGTCTGAGGATGGAAGGTTGTACTGAAGGTGAGTTGAGTGCCCAACTCTTCATGTAGCTTACCCTGAAACATAGAGGTAAACTGCGTACCCCTGTCTGAAATGATGGGCAGTGGTATCTTGTGCAATCTCATAATCTCCTTCACATAGACTTTGGCCAATTTTTGCAAATTATAGTCCACTCTAATTGGAATAAAATGAGCTGACTTGGTCACCTTATCCACAATGACCCAAATAGAGTCATACTTTCCAAAGTTTTGGGAAGACCCACCACGAAGTCTATGGCTATCATTTCCCACTTCCACTCTAGAATAGGCATCTTCTGAAGTAGTCCTGCAAGTCTTTGGTGCTCATACTTTACTTGCTGGCAATTCTGACATTTGAACACAAAATCAGCTATGTCCCTTTTCATCCTGAGCCACCAGTAAAGCTGTCTCAAATCCCTGTACATCTTGGTTATACCCGGATGAATCGAATACCGCGATCCATAAGCCTCCGCCAACACTTTTTGAATGATGTCATCAACCCGAGGAACACCAATCCTTCCTCAAAAATTCAACACCCCACCACCGTCCAACGCGACATCCCCAGACTCTCCGGATATTACCTTGCTTCAAAGTCTGCTCAACTGTGAATCCTGAAACTGTTTGGCCTTTATCTTCTCTATGAAGGTGGATTTGACCTCAATACTAGCCAACACTCCACCCCATTCTAAGATACCCAGGTGCATGAAGTTGGATTCCAATGCCTAAATATTCCTTGCCAATGGTCGTTTGGACACCTCAAATAAGCCAAACTTCCCATGCTAACTGTCTTCCGGCTCAATGCGTCTGCCACTACATTAGCCTTACCCGGATTTATGGTATTGAATGGTCACATCATAGTCCTTTAATAACTCCATCCACCTTCTCTACCTCAAATTCAAGTCCTTCTGAGTAAATACATACTGCAGACTGCGATTATCAGTGAACACCTCACACTTGACACCATAGAAATAGTGTCTCCAAATCTTGAGTGCAAACACCACCACTGCCAACTCTAAGTCGTGGGTTGGGTAATTCCTCTCATGAACTTTCAACTACCTCGATGCATAGGCTATCACATTCCTGTCCTGCATGAACACATCACCCAAACCCGAATGTGAAGCATCACAATAAATAATAAAATCCTTACCTTCCACAGGCAAATAAAGGATGGAAGCCATGGTAAGGAGTGTCTTGAGCTTTTGGAATCTCTCCTCACACTTGTCTGACCACACAAACGGTACCTATTTTTGATTCAAATTGGTCAAGTGAGTAGCGATAGATGCAAAGTCCGTGATAAATCTATGATAGTAACCTGCAAGTCCCACAAAACTCCTTACCTCAATCACAGAATTAGGCCGAGCCTAATTCTTGACTGCCTCAATCTTCTGGGGATCCGCCATCACCCTCTTTTCTGACACCGCATGCCCTAAGAATGCAACCGAAGTCAACTAAAATTCACACTTGGAGAACTTCACATAAAGTTTTTGGCGCCTCAAAAATTCCAACATAATACGAAGATGTTTAGCATGCTCTTCCCTGCTCTTGAAGGAGATCAACATATCGTCAATAAAAACAATGACGAATGAATCCAAATAAGATTAAACACGCCATTCATCAAACTCATGAATGTCGTTGGTGCATTAGTCAACCAAAACGACATCACAAAGAACTTGTAATACCCATACCGAGTCTGAAAAATAGTCTTAGAAATATCCTTGGGCCTAATCTTCAACTCATGATATCCTGACCTTAAGTCGATTTTTCAGAACACATATGCACCCTGTAACTGGTCAAACAGATCATCTATAAGGGGTAAAGGGTACTTATTCTGGATGTTCACCTTATTCAACTGCCTGTAATCTATGCACATCCGCATACTACCATCCTTTTTCTTCACAAACAAGACCGAAGCACCCTAAGGCGAAGCACTGGGATAGATGAACCCCTTAGCTAGGAGTTCCTGAAGTTGAGTCTTAAGTTCCCTTAAATCTTCCGGAGCCATACAATATGGAGGAATGGAAATTGGGTGAGTGCCCGACTTTAAGTTAATACAGAAATTAATATCCCTATTCGGAGGCATACTAGGCAAATCCACCAGAAACACCTCCTGAAACTCTGAAACAATCGAAACTTACTTAATAGATAGGTACTCCACACTATCATCCTGGAGATGAGCCAAAAAGGCTAAACACCCTATCCCCACTAGCTTCCAATCCTGAACAAATGATATTATCTTGGCAGGCTTAGGCCTGTACACACCTTCCCACTATAGCCTATCCTTACCCAGAATCTCTAGAGCCACAGTCTTAGTGTTACAATTCAATACAATATGATAAGGGGATAACCAGGTCATGCACAGAATGACACTGAAGTCTACCATATCCAGAATTACCAAGTCTACCCAAGTATGCATCCCCATAAAAAATTACATAACAAGCACGATAAACATGAGTCAGAACTATGGACTCTCCAACCGGGGTGGAAACATGGATAGAGGAATCAAGGATATCACAAATCAAGTCCAGACCCATAGCAAAATTCAAAAACACATAAGATTAGGTAGAACCTGGGTCAAAAAGTACCGAAGCCATCCTATCACAAACCTGAATTGTACCTGTGATCACCATCTCTGACGCCTCAGCCTTTGAATTTCCTAGAAAAGCATAACAGTGAGCCCAGTCATCAATTCGAGAAACTTCCCTGACTGGCTGCACAACACCCCTGCCCACGCCACTGTTCCCCCTGTCTCCCCGGCCTCACTGAAAGTTACCTCACCCACCCTGTAGAGGACTCTAGCATGACCACCTCTACCTGCTGAGACCACAGCCTTGGACTGCTGCTGAGCCTGATTACCAGCCTTTCTATGAGGGCACTCCATTTTAAAGTGGCCCAGATCACCACAATGGAAACAACCATGATCAAGCAAAAGCATGCTGGTCGATGTATCAGAAGCTCCCTGGCCTCGAGGAGCTGAAAACTACTGGTTAGCTCCCGAATGACCACCTGTAGCAGCTGGCAAAGCTGACTGAATAGGACAGGTAGAGTACAACTTCTGATTATGTCCCTTAGAGTGGGAGCCACTGAAGTTTCCATCATTTCGAGGCCTCTTGGAGAACACTTTAGCCTTCCCAACCTGCTTGACCCCTTCTAAGTTCTTAATATAATTTGTTACCTCATTGAAGCTCTTCCCTGATGAAGTCATGTTCACCGATAACACCTATAAATCCGTATTCAATTCCTTCACAAATAACCGAATCTGCTCCTCCTAAGAACACAACAATTTTGTAGCAAAACAAGACAAGGCATGAAACTTAGTCTCATAAGTAGAGACTGACATGCCACCCTGTTCCAGAGCCAAGAACTCATCCTTTTCGCGATCTCACAAAGTACGAGGTACATACTTCTCTAGGAAGAGAGCATGAAATTGCTCCCAAGTTAGTGAAGGCAAAGCAGATGACCGACATTCCACATGACACCTCCACAACCTCTTAGCATCGCCCTGCAGTTGAATAGTGATAAACTCAACCCCATGCTATTGCACAATGCCCAGCTTGTGCATCCTCTTATAACAGTCCAATATCAACTAAGAATCTTCCTTCTCAGTACCCTCAAAATGTAGGAGGTTTTAGCTTTAGAAATTTAGTCAGCATCTCATGCTCATTTCCTGTCATGACCGGACCTAGCATTGGTCTGAAAAAGTTGTTTGTGCCCGATGCCGCATCCATTTTAGGAGCTGTAGAAGCCGTTGGCTGAGTACGCGAAACCTGATCTGCTATCCCCATAGGGTTTGCTCCAGCACCAACCAGCCCACTCAAGAAGGACCACACTTGCTGAAATGCTTTGGGTGTGATAGGGGGAAGGCCTGCACCTCCAGCCGGTGCTGCTTCTGCCTGCTCCACACCCTCCTCAATAGCAACCTCAACCTCCTCTTCAGCTTGATCCTGGGGTGGGAGAGGGTTTGCCTCACATGCTCCTATCGCCTCTTGAGCTCCACCCCTGGTGGGTGTCGCTCTACCTCGGCCCCTGCCCCTGCCCTTTCCTCTTCCCCTGATAGTTAGGCCCGCTACAAGGACTGCTGCTCTTGCTCCATTGTTCCTTGTGTTACCCATTTGCGGACAGAAGAGTGAACGAGGTCAGATACCAATTTGTATCACTAGATACTAATTGAAATCAAGTTATAGCACGAAGGAAGAAAGAAGAGATAGTTTCCTCAAGTCCTATAGCCTCTCGAAGAAAAATACAAACCTCTTTGCACTGTTCCGCAAGACTCTACCAGACCTATTTTTGTACGATGAGATCAATAAACCTAGGGCTCTGATACCATCTTTGTCATGAACTATACCTCCGTGAGTGGAACCCACCCGATACCATCGACTCTCTTGGATTTCACGTCATAGCATATATATACCCGGACTGAGCATATCCAAGAAAGACACAAGTGGTTGCCTTGGAATTTTTCTCTTAACTGTGCAGGAATATGAACAAAACATGTGCATCCAAACACTCGCAAATGCCTATTATAGTACTGCCCCAGTAAGAAGTTCGTGAGGTGCCGCTGCAGCTTGAATTATCGTAGAATAAGAGGACTTAGGAAATGAATAAACTTAAAAGACCCGGGTGAGCAAACCAATGTCGACCCAACACTTAACCGTTCTAGCAGCCTAAAACCAATGCATAAATAAAACTAGAAATAGAACCTCAAATACCATATCATAAAACTACGTAAAACATTCTCCCTAGAAACTGAAAGTCACCGTTCCAAGACATTCTACCAAAACTGTCTAGAAAATACGGGTATGCAACCCCAAAATAAACCAGAGTCTAAGCCTGAATCAAGTGGGCTATAATTGAAATAAAGAGACCAAGGTAGCCTAATCGAAGCAGCTCACCTTTGATGTATGAAAACGTTGGGACTACAGATGAGGTCGCGTGTCAGCCGCCGGAAGATTTCCTGTACTCACAAAAGAAAAGCAAGTGCAGAATCAGCACACAACACCGTGTACTGGTAGGATAATCGGCCAGCTCCAATAAACATAATATGAATAGTAAACCATATCATAGTAAGGTAGAGGAAACATGTAGCAAGTCAACAAGTACCCAGATATTAACTCCCTCCCTTAGCTCGTTAAAAACAGGGATCAAAAGCAACCATTGACCCCACCCAAAAACAACGACATAGAACCTTTTTCACAAAACCTGGACGCACCAAGGATCCCCCTAACGTCAGCTAAGTGTTAGACATGCAATTCCGGTCTGCACTAAGACCAAACTCACATTTAAGTAAAATCAGTCGTCCTCTCATGGACCATATGCAGAATTCACAATTCAAGAATAAAACCCGGTCCACTCATGGAACTATCAAAAGAAAATAGTAATACAATTAAAGCAACCCGTACCAGGCGTGGTACCCGAGCCAACCATTAGAAATTCTCGTACCAAGTGCGGTACCCAAGCCAACCATTAGTAATTCTCGTACCAGGCATGGTACCCGAGCCAAACATTAATATACCCATACCAGGCGTGGTACTCGAGCCAATCGAATGTCATAACAAGTCCAAATCAATCACAACTAATGAACAAACATACTTGTAAAACCAACAAGCAAACAAAAGAAGTTCATTTCACAAGAATGATTACCGGACAACTAGACATTCACAAAACATTCCCTAAATATGTAACTCATAGCCACTATGAAATAGTACATGAACACATAATGCATATTAGAAATCAACAACCATCACCTACCTCAAAATATTTTAAGCTCTACTCAACCGAAGCTTTCCCATTCCCCAAAGTTCTTTCCAATTCTTGGTCTAAAACAACACACAATAACTAAAATCAATTTTACAATACACTTATTTTCCTGACGTTCCGAAATAGCCCCTTCACGTCAACCACGATACCGGGAGTTCTACTTACCCGAATTCAATTCTGAAAAGTCCTCCGAACTCTTTTATGTCTTAGCTACCCGGAAAACTAGCTCAACTCAATACACTTTACCCAATCCTTACCTGGATTACTCTAGATCATACATCGCTCCAAAATCGTCCGAGAGTAGCCTAGCCCAGAATTTTCAACTCCCAAATTCGGAAGATTCCTGACTTGAAACTTGGCACGAAAAGTCTACCCATAACAATGAACCCGATCGTTACAATCACCATATTGATTAGCTATTAATTCTTTGTTTCGTATTTCTCTTATTCAAAGGGGCATATAATTAGATTTATCTTTTTGTATTCTTCTTAATTAGAATGAATAAGAGTAGTTAATTATGTGACTTTAGTAAAAATTAACATGAATATAAAGTTCATTCCAATCTTTTCAAAAAAAAATTAATGACAATTAATGCACTTAATACTAATTTATTACAATACTTTACTCTTTCTATTAAATTACTCATAAGTTAAAAATTATATTGCTTACTATAAAAACTAAAGCATGATGCTTCATAGCATAGTAAAGTTATTTTCCTCTCCTCATTTTAAAATATTTACAGGTAGGATTTTCTCTTCTTTTTTTTTTGTGCCCTTTTATTGTTGTTGGTATTTCATTTTATTTTATTTTTTTAAAATTAAGTGAGGCCCAAGAGCCTGTTAAGTTAAAATATGTACAAACAGAAAACTCTAAAAAATAAACAAAGGGCCTGGTCCAGAAGTGACTCGACCCATGAAATAAAAAAAAAATAACAAGAAAACGAAAGATATAAGATAGGTAAATGTATAAAGTGGGAAGCATCTAAAAAGTCATGTGGAACTTTCGATCTAGTTATCTCCGCCGATGCTCTAGTGAGACTTGTGAAATCTCCGCCGATGCTCTGGTGAAATGAGTGTGAGCTCCCTTTTAAGCTTCCCTTTACATACTCATCTTCTTCTTCTTAGGTGTGTGAGGGAGGCACGATAGAGATTCACAAGTATGAGCGAAGATCCTTCCTCCCTTTTCCTTTTTCCATCCTCCGATTTGTCTCCAATTATGTTCAAAGGTAAGTGATGCTGGTGTTCTTAGCTAGGTATAAGGTTAGTAGATCTGATTTTCTTTAGATGTTGATAAACGAGTTTTAACTTCCTCTATCGACTCTTTGTTAGATCTTACTCAATGTTGGGTCGATTCCATCACAAGTCATCCTAAACTCTCACTGGATACTATGGTATCAAACACCAAGGCGAAGAACTTCTTCATAAGAGAGCATATTCAACTCACAAATTTTCAGAGGTACATTGAAACCTCGTACTCACATTTTCAAGGAATAGTTCTATTGATGCAAAATTTCATATAGTTGTTATTGGTATTTTTGCTTTATCATACAATTTATTTTTGTACTTTCTTCTTTGATGCTTCTCTAACTGACCCTATGATGAGCTTTTTGACATGATAATTAATTGAGTTTATTTTTAAAATGCAAATTTTATTTAATTTTAAATATGAATAAAAATACTTGTCCGTTGAGTCGGGGGCTAAATCACACAAGGCAGTGAAAAATTACAAAATAAGATAAGAATCTCTTGATGCATTCTTTAGGCATACTATAGTAGAATCTCTTTATTTCCTTTATTCTTCTTAATTTTTAATTATTTTAACTTTCTGAGAGGTGATGGTAGCGTCATACGGAAATGAATTAATTCCTAAAGATCTTGGAAAGAAAAAGAATATGCATATACATTATTACTGATCTTTTAGTATGTTGCAGGCTTATAATTATAGTATATATTACATTGAATTTCAAATATTTATGATGAAAAAGAGGGAGTTGAAGAAGTATAATTATATCTACATACTCATATCTTCTTGCAATCAATTGACGATTTTTAAATTTTCAAAATCATTTTATTATCCTTTCTATTGCTAGTATGTCAGTAGGATATAATGAAAAGTGTAGTTCTGAGGTGAGTTCCTGGTTGGAAATAGGGAAATGTGATAGAATAAAAATAGACCTACAACTATAAATAGTGAATTCCTATGTAAGAAATATAAAAGTGCGACAACATTGAAGCTTACAACATCTAAAGCAAAATACTCTAATCTACCACTGTGTTAAGAGAAGTGTCTATTTTTTAATTATTGAATTTATCTAAAATAATTAACACACATACTTAATACATGCTTTTAATTCGTGTCCAGAAATTAGTGTAGTAGAATATAGAAGGGAGTATGTAGCACAAAAATTTTGTATAACTACTATAACTCGCATTAGTGATTTGTCATATTGTGGTATGTATAATTGATATTATAGAAAAATATTATTTTATGCACAACTAATATTTGTATCATTATATATTAATTTTATGTGGTTATTGAGTCAAATGGGAGAATGTAAGACTTATTATTTTACGGGGGAAGGACAAAAATAGTATCTCGGTGTAAAATAATGACAAGTTGATAGCCAAGCAACTTAATTGATATCTGATAGCCAAAAAGCTTATGGCTGCATTGATATTCATAGAAGGGCCCCTTCTCTTTTTCACAGTTTTTTTTGTTTTCTTTTCATTTTTTTGATTTCTTTTTAACACATGTAGACCCACTTTTTAATATTGCATGACAATTTTATTTTTCTTATTCTGTGTCTATGACTTCTTGATTTAAAACTTATTTAATTTTTGCTCCTTTTTTTTTTTAATAATAAAATATAATTTTATAGTTTTTATTTATTTTTTCAATAGGATAGAGATAGTTAGAATAGAAAGAAATCAATGCACTGTAACCTTTTTTCTAATTTTTTGTGTATAATTCATCCATTAGCTTGTTTGCCGAAAATAATAGAGTCGCCGCAATCACCATGCATCTCTTTTCCTCATCCATCTCTTATGTCAAATTAAATAAAAAATTAAGAACAAAATAGATCTTAAAATATAAAAAAGTAGAAAACAGGAGGAGATTAATGTTAAAAAAAAGGAGCAAGGAAGAAGATAGAAATGGGGGGTATGACAGGTGCAAATTTAGCTAGGTTTAAATTAATTTTTCTTTTTTTTTACTTATAATTATTTTCTAATAATCATTTTGGGCTATGATGCCATATTTCATCTTTTAATTAGCTATTTTGTCATGTCATTATGAGTGTATCACACAAATTTATATGTTTTGCTAATTTATTGTGAAATGTCTCCTTACCTCGAAATTAGTTACCTTCCTGCGCTCAATAATCCATCGACAATCGTCAGAACTTTTTGCAAATGTCATAATCAAGAAGCACATTGAAACCTTTCTTTGTTTCATCTTCTTCCAAAAGACTTTCAAGCCGTTAAGCAGTTTTGAAATGCTATTTAACTCCTTCAACATTACAAGACACTGAAAGCACCTGCAGGATACAATAGACTTTGACTTTCACTTTATCTTTCATTCCCAACTGATCTTCTAATTTCTTTAAGCATAACTTTATTTTATCTAGAAAATCATATAAAATAAGATGGAAATCAGATAAATTACTATGCAAGCATTCAATATACTATCTGTCACATACTACTTTGCTAGTGCTATCCTTTTTTAATGGCAAGCTGATTGAAAATTTAAAAGGTGGTTCCAACAATTTCCTCACCAAACAAATATACTCAGTAAAATCATGCATAATGCTCACTTATAACCCCATAGACTCAATTGATCTCATACTCAATTCTAAATCATGGGATAACTCAGCCATTCTTATCTCACGTACAACAGAAAAAAATCATCCTATATTGCTAATTCTTTAGTAAGGTTGCACCTTTGTCACGACCCAACCCTTCGTGAGTGGCACCCACCCAACCCCCGGATGAGAGAACCAATAGAGTCCCACTCCTTGCCTAACTAACAGCTTAAAACCAATAACAGAAAGTAAACTAACAATCAAAATAAGCCAAAATTATTCATTAATATAATACTGCAGAAATTCCCACCTAGGAACTGAAAGTCATTGTACCAAACATTTATACTAAATCTAGAGTACGGGGATGAAACCCCAAAAGATAAACTGAAATAGTTTTAAGTCCGAAACAATTGGACTGAAACTCTAAAGATAACCCAAGGTAGCTCGAATCAAGCAGCTCACCCTTGAAAGTCTGAAATCGCTGGTGCTAAATGCGAGGTGGTATCTCAGTCTCTGGTAGATTTCCTGTACTCACCAAAAGAAAGACAAGTGCAGTATCAATACACCACCACTGTATACTGGTAGGATCATCAGCCTGTTTTCAAGTAAACAGTATATATTTTGTACAACAATATCAAGTAAGGACTATGGCAAAAATGCAACAATAATCATAGGCACATCTAACCTACAGATCTCTACCTATATTGTCGCATAAATCCATCTCTTACGGTTCTAACCCACCAACATATAACCATAACAATCCTTTTCGTCTAGCCCGGACCCATCCTGGAATCCCCTCTAGACTACACGAAAGGTAATTGTTCAACCCGGTCTAAACCAAGACCAACACAGCAGTTATACAACAGTTTTCGGCCACTCAAGGACCATCAACACTAGCACCTTTAAATAGACAACCCAGACAACTCACAGAACCATTACCAAGTATTACATCCAGTAAAACAACCTGGTACACTCACGGAACCAATATAGAGTATCACATTCAATAAAACAACCCAGTCCACTCACGGAACCAATATCAACTAATGCAATATAATAGTCGATGAAACAATGTAAGATGCAATAAAGTAAACCCGTACCAGGCATGGTATCCATGCCAACCGAATGATATAGTCGTACCAGCCGTGGTACCCATGCCAACCATGTGTTATACCCGTACAAGACGTGGTACCCGAGCCAATCGAATGTCAATAACCACAGTCAATATATAAACACACACAACTTGTAAAACTAACAATTAAACCGTTCAATCACAGACTGTAACCAGGAACCTAAATATTCCACACAATTTCCTTAAGCAATGTAAGGCATACAATCACTTAGACATGAGTACATCACTATACACATTCACAGAAAATCATAAGCAATCACCTACCTCAAAATGTTCCAAGCTCTATTCGACCCGAGCTTTTCCGTGTTCTGGATTCCTCTCTCATTCTTGGTCTAAAAACAACACATAATACATACCATTAACACATAAGGCTTGCACATTACCCGAATTATACCAAATCCCCAAACCCTAGGCCATACATGATTATCCCACCCTTTTCCTAGGCTTTTCTACCGTTAATTCCCCTAGTTCTATCATTTTTATGGATAAAAATAGGAAATTAAACAACCTATGATCATTTTAATGTACTTTATCAATGCCCGAGAACACACATGCTTGGAATCCCCTTTCTTCCCCGAATTCCACCATCCCTAGGTTATTCTAACCTTTCCCCAATTTCCCTCCTAGAAATTCTACCGCATAGGAAATGTATTACCAAGTTTGGGGAACAAAAGCCTTACCTTGGGGAAGATTTTTGATGGAAGAATGAAGAAAATTACTTGGAAATCGCCCAGCCCTACTACAAAACAAACTTGTAAAAACTGAATGTTTTGAGAGTTGTTTTTGCATTAAAAACCGTTAGCCTGCTATAGCAGTCCCTGCTCCGCTATAGCGGTAGGCTACCGCAATAGAGGTCTTAAATTGGTTTATCGCCCTTTTACCGCCGCTATAGCGGTATTATCTACTGCTATAGTGGTGGACGCTATCGCGCGTGACAGCGCTCATCACGAACAGAAAGTCCAGAACTCTGCCAGTTTTGGCCATTTCACAACACACTTGTTTCCCCCGACATCTCGAAATAACCCCTTCATGTCAAACGCGCTTTCAGGAGTTCTACTTACCCAAATGTGATTCTGAAAAGTCCCCCGGACTCCTTCATGTCTTGGCTATATGTAAAACTAGCTCACTCCAAGACACCTAAATCCATTTTTACCCGGATGTCCCTAGACTCTACCTCGCTCCAAAATCGGTCGAGGCTAGCCTAGCCCAAAATTTCAAACTCTTAAACCCAGAGTTTTCTAACTCTAAAACTTGGCACGATGGAACTACATGTAACGATGGACCCAGTCATTATAACAGATACCAATTTACCCATCGTTCATCCCCGAATGATCAAACCCAAATTTACGGAAACAAAAGGAAGAAAGTGTAGTACCTGAATCCTTATACAGTTGAGGGTACTTGTCCGGCATGTCCTTCTCGGTTTCCCAAGTGGCTTCCTCAACCGAAAGATGCTTTCACTGAACCTTCACCATATCAATCACCTTTGTCCTCAACCTTCGGACATCCCGAGCAAGAATCACAATTGGTTCCTCCTCATAACGAAGATCCTTATCAAAAATTACTTTATCCCACTTGATGATATAGTCCCCATCCCCATGGTATCGCTTGAGCATGGATACATGGAATACCGGATGGACGCCTGACAAACTAGGTGGCAGTGCTAAGTTGTAAGACACTGGCCCTACATTTTCAAGCACTTCGAATGGATCGATGAACCGAGGGCTAAGCTTGCCCTGCTTACCAAATCGCATAACCCCTTTCATTGGCGATACTTTTAGCAATACTTTTAGTAACATTTTTTCACCAACCTAAAAGTCCATGTCCTAGACCTTGCGATCTGCATACTCCTTCTGTCTGCTTTGAGCAGCCAACAACTTGGTATGTATGCCCCTTACCTTTTCCTGCACTTCCTTTACTATGTCTATGCCCAGAGGCTTCACATCACCTTCCTCAAACCACCCAATCGGTGATCTGTAGTTTTTCCCATACAGGGCCTCGAACGGTTCCATATCGATACTAGAGTGGTAGTTATTGTTGCACGAGAATTTGCACAATGGTAGAAACTGGTCCCAATGACCACCAAAGTCCATTACACATGCTCTCAGCATGTCCTCCAATACCTGAATCATCCTCTCCGACTGACCATCAGTCTGAAGATGGAAGGTTATTCTAAAGGTGAGTTGTGTACCCAACTCTTCATGTAACTTGCCCCAGAACATAGAAGTAAATTGCGTACCCCTGTCTGAAATGATGGACAATGGTACCCCATGTTGTCTCACAATATCCTTCACATAGATCTTGGCCAATTACTGTGAATTGTAATCTATCCTGACCGAAATTAAATGAGCGGACTTGGTTAGCCTGTTAACAATGACCCAAATTGAGTCATACTTCCCCAATATCTTGGGAAGACCCACCACGAAATCCATGGCTATCCATTCCCACTTTCACTTTGGAATTGGCATTCTCTGAAGTAGTCTTGTAGGTTTCTGATGTTCATACTTCACCTGCTGGAAGTTCTGACATTTGGACACAAAATCTACTATGTCCCTTTTTCATTCCGGGCCACCAGTAACGCTGCCTCAAGTTCCTATAAATTTTGGTCACACCCGGATAAATTGAGTACCGCAAACCATGAGCTTCTGTCAAGATTTTCTATATTATATCGTCAACTCGAGGAATACAAATCCTCTCCCTGAAATGCAACACTCCACCAGAGTATAACATGACATCTTTGGACTCCTCGTATATTACCTTACATCACAACTTACCCAGTTTCAGATCCTAAAACTGTTTTGCCTTTATTTCCTCTATGAAGGTGGCCTTGACCTCAATGCTGGCTAATAACCCACCTTGATCTGAAACACCCAAGTGTATGAACTTGGCCCCCAAATCCCGAATTTCCTTAGAAAATGGTCGTTTGACGCCCCCAAACAAGCCAAGCTACCCATTCTAATAGTTTTCTGGCTCAATGCATCTACCACCATATTAGCCTTACCCGGATGGTACTGAATGGTCGCATCATAATCTTTCAATAACTCCATCCACATCCTATGCCTCAGATTCAAATCCTTCTGAGTGAAAACGTGTTGCAGACTGCGATGATCTGTGAATACTTCACATTTGACACCATAAAGGTAGTGTCTCCAGATTTTCAAAGCAAAAACCACCGCTGCCAACTCTAAATCATGAGTCAGGTAATTCCTCTCATGCACCTTCAACAACCTGGATGCATAGGCTATCACATTCCTATCCTGTATCAACACAACCCCAAACAAGAATGTGAAGCATCATAGTAAACAACTAAGTCTTTACCTTCAACCGGCAAGGACAAAATAAGGGTTATGGTCAAAAGTGTCTTGAGCTTTTGGAAGCTCTCCTCGCACTGTCGGACCACACAAATGGTACCTCCTTCTATGTCAACCTGGTCAGGTGAGTAGCAATGGAAGCAAAATTCTTAACAAACCTCCGGTAGTACCCCGCGAGCCCAACAAAACTCCTTACCTCAGTCACAGAGCTACGCTGAACCCAACTCTTGACTGCCTCAATTTTCTGGGGATCCACCATCACCCTTTTTTCTGACACTACATGCACCAAGAATGCCACATAAGGCAACCAAAATTCGCACTTAGAGAACTTTGCATAGAGCTTTTGATGTCTCAAAATATCCAACACAATACGAAGATGATTAGCATGCTCTTCCCTACTCTTAGAGTAGATCAATATATCATCGATGAACATAATAACAAAAGAATCCAAGTAGGACTTAAACACCCTATTCATCAAACTCATGAATGCTGCCGGCGTATTGGTCAAACCAAACGACATTACCATAAACTCATAATGCCCATACTAGGTTCGAAAAACAATTGTCGGAATGTCCTCAGGTCTAATCTTTAGCTGATAGTACCCCGACCTCAAGTCAATTTTTGAGAACACCAATGCACCCTGAAGCTGGTGAAATAAATCATCTATACGGGGTAGAGGGTACTTATTCCGGATGGTCACTTTGTTCAACTGCCTATAATCTATGTACATCTGCATACTACCATCTTTCTTCTTTACAAACAAGACTAGAGCACCGCAAGGTGAAGCACTGGGACGTATAAATCCCTTATATAGGAGTTCCTACAGCTGAGTCTTCAGTACCCTTAACTCTGTTGGAGCCATTCTATACGGAGGAATGGATATGGGACGAGTGCCTAGCTTCAAATTGATACAAAAATCTATGTCTCTGTCCGGAGGCATACCAGGCAAGTCCACTGGAAACACCTCTACAAATTTGTAAACCACTGGAACGGACTCAATAGGAGGAGACTCCACACTATCATCCTGGAGATGAGCCAAGAAGGCTAGACACCCCCTCTCCACTAGCTTCCTAGATCGGACAAATGATATTATCTTAACTGGCTTAGGCCTGTATACACCTTCCCACTCTAATCTATCCTTACCCGGAATCTATAGAGCACAGTCTTAGTATTATATTTCAACACAGCATGATAAGGAGATAGCCAGGTCATACCCAAGATAATATCAAAATCAGCCATGTCAAGAATGACCAAGTCTACCCAAGTATGTAACCCCACAAAAATAACAGAACAGTCACGATATACATGAGTCACAACTACTGACTCTCCCACTGGGGTAGAATCATAGATAGGGGAATCAAGGATATCACAGGTCAAACCCAGTCCCAAAGTAAAACTCACAGACACATAAGAATATGTAGAACCTGGGTCAAACAATACTGAAGCCATTTTATCACAGACAAGAATAGTACTTGTGATCACCGCATCTGAGGCTTCCGCCTCAGTCCTTCCTGGAAAAGCATAGCAATGTGCCCGATCATCAATCTAGGCAACTTCCCGGGCCGGCTGCACCGCACCCTTGCCTGTGCCACCATTTCCTCGGTCTCCCCGGCATCCCTGAAAATTACCTCGCCCACCATGTGGATGACCCCTAGCATTACCGTCTCTGGCTACCGGAACCACTGCTCTAGTCTGCTGCTAACCCTGATTACCTGCCTGCCTATGTGGACACTCCCTCTTAAAGTGGTCCAACTCACCACAATGGAAGCAACCACGGTCCAAAGTAGGCCTGCTAGCTGATGTATATGATGCTCCCTGACCTCTAGGAGCTAAAGACTGAGCTTCCTGACAACCACCTGTAGTAGCTGGCAGAGTTGACTGAATAGGATGGGCCGGATAAGCCTGTTGATGCTGGCCCCTGGAGTATGAACCACCATAGTTTCCCTCATTCCGGGGCTTCTTGGCTAAGGGCTTATCCTGCCCTGCTTGCCTAACTCCCTCAATCTTCTTCAGATAGTCCACCACATCATTAAAACCCTTCCTTGAAGAAGTCATATGCACTGACAGTACCTGCAGATCACTATTCAGACCCTTGACAAACAACTGGACCCGTTCCTCATCAGAACCCAACATTTGTGTAGCAAAATGAGACAACGTATGGAACTTAGCCTCATAAGATGAGATCGACATGCTACCCTACACCAAGTTCAGAAACTCATCCTTATTTTGGTCCCTCAAAGTACGGGGAACGTGCTTCTCTAGAAATAATGCGTGGAAATGCTCCCAATTCAGTGGAGGTAGGATAGAAGACCGACACTCAACATGAGACCTCCACCACTGCTTGGCATCACCATGTAGCTGAAAAGTGAAAAACTCCACCCCATGCTTACGTACAATACCCAACTTGTGCAACCTCTCATGGCAATCTAGGATGAACTCACAAGCATCCTCCTTGTCTGTACCCTAAAACATCAGAGGTTTCAGCTTAAGAAACTTAGCCAGCATCTCATGCTCATTACCTGTCATCACTGGGCCTAACATTGGCCTCAGGAGATCATTTGTGCCCGAAGCTGCATCCATCCTTGGTGTAGAAGTAACCGCTGGCTGAGTATCCAAGAACTGATTCGCATAAGCTGCGGGTATAGCTCCAGCACCAACCAACCCACTCAGAATATCCCACGCCTGCCTGAAAGCTTCCGGTGTCATAGTAGGAAGGCCTACACCCCCCACCGGTGCCGCCTCCTCCTGAGCTCCTCCATCCTCTACAACTACTTCTTCTACATCCTCAGCTACATGATCCTCAGGTATGGGAGGGGTTACCTCACGTGCAGCAGTAGCAGCTTGAGCTCCATCCCTAGCAGGTGCGGCTCCAGCTCGTCCCCTACCTCTTTCCCTACCTCTGCCGCGAACTGCCAGGACCGTTGCTGGGACCGCTGGCCTTGCTCCATTATTCCTTGTAGTAACAATCTGCGGATAGAAGAGTGAACGAGGTTAGATACCAATTTGTATCACCAGATACCAATTGGAATCGAGTTATAGCACGAAGGAAAGAAGGAAGTGATAGTTTTTTTAAAGCCACATAGCCTCTCAAAAAAAAGTAAGGACGTCTCCACACTATTATGCAAGACTCTACTAGACCTATTTGGTACAACGAGATCAATAAACCTAGACTCTGATACCATCTTTGTGACGATCCAACCCGTCGTGAGTGGCACCCACTCAACCCCTGGATGAGCGAACCAATAGAGTCCCACTCCTTGCCTAACTAACAACCTAAAACCAATAACAGAAAGTAAACTAACAATCAAAATAAGCCAAAAATAATCATTGATATAATCCTGCGGAAATTCCCACCTAGCAACTGAAAGTCATTGTACCAAACATCAATACCAAATCTAGAGTATGGGGATAACCCCTAAAGATAAACTGAAATAGTTTTAAGTCCGAAACAATTGGACTGAAACTCTAAAGATAACCCAAGGTAGATCGAATCAAGCAGCTCACCCTTGAAAGTCAAAAATCGTCGATGCTAAATGCGAGGTCGCGTCTCAGTCGCTGGTAGATTTCCTGTACTCAGCAAAAGAAAGACAAGTGCAGTATCAGTACACCACCATTGTGTACTGGTAGGATCATCAGCCAGTTTTCAAGTAAACAATATATATTTTGTACAACAATATCAAGTAAGGAGTATGGCAAACATGCAACAATAATCACAGGCACATCTAACCTACAGATCTCAACCTATCTTGTTACCGCATGAATCCATCTCTTACAGTTCTAACCCACAAATATGTAACTATAACAATCCTTTCCGTCTAGCCTGGACCCACCCTTGAATCCCCTCTAGACCACACCAAAGGTAATTTTTCAACCCGGCCTAAACCAAGACCAACACAGCAGTTATACAACAGTTTCCGGCCACTCAAGGACCATCAACACTAGCACCTTTAACTAGACAACCCAGTCCACTCACAGAACCATTACCAAGTATTACATCCAGTAAAATAACACGGTCCACTCACGGAACCAATATCAAATATCACATTCAGTAAAACAACCCAGTCCACTCACGGAACCAATATCAACCAATGCAATGCAATAGTCAATGAAATAATGCAAGATGCAATAAAGTAAACCTGTACCAGGTGTGGTACCCGTGCCAACCGAATGATATACCTTTACCAGTCATGGTACCTGTGCCAACCATGTGTTATACCCGTACCAGTCATGGTACCGGAGCCAACCGAATGTCAATAACCACAGTCAATATATGAACACACACAACTTGTAAAACCAATAAGTAAACCATTCAATCACAGACTGTAACCAGGAACCTAAACATTCCACATAATTTCCCTAAGAAATGTAAGGCATACAATCACTTAGACATGAGTACATCACTATACACATTCACAGAAAATCATAAGCCATCACCTACCTCAAAATGTTCCAAGCTATATTCGACCCGAGCTTTTCCGTGTTCCGGATTCCTCTCTCGTTCTTGGTCTAAAAACAACACATAATACATACCATTAACATATAAGGCCTGCACATTACCCGAATTATACCAAATCCCCAAACCCCAGGCCATCCATGATCATCCCACCCTTTTCCCGAGCTTTTACGCCGTTAATTCCCCTAGTTCTATTATTTTTATGGATAAAAATAGGAAATTAAACAACCTATGATCATTTTAATTTACTTTATCAATGCCCAAGAACACACATGCTTGGAATCCCATTCCTTCCCCGAATTCCACCATCCCTAGGTTATTCTAACCTTTCCCCAATTTCCCTCCTATCAATTCTACCGCATAGGAAATGTATTACCAAGTTTGGGGAATGAAAGCCTTACCTTAGGGAAGATTTTTGATGGAAGAATGAAGAAAATCGCTTGGAAATCGCCCAACCCTTTTCCAAAACAAACTTGTGAAAACTGAATGTTTTGAGAGCTGTTTCTGCATTAAAAACCCATTGGCCCGCTATAGCGGTCCCCGCTCTGCTATAGCGGTCCAGCTATAGCGGTAGGCTGCCGCTATAGCGGTCTTAAGTGGGTTGACCGCCTTTTGACCGCCGCTATAGAGGTAATTTCTACCGCTATAGTGGTGGACGCTATTGCGTGTGACAGCGCTCGTCACAGACAGATAGTACAAAACTCTGCCAGTTTTGGCCATTTCACAACACACTTGTTTCCCCCGATGTCCCAAATAACCCCTTCATGTCAAACACGATTTCGGGAGTTCTATTTACCTAAATGCGATTCCGAAAAGTCCCCTGGACACCTTCATGTCTTGGCTACGTGGAAAACTAGCTCACTCAAAGACACCTAAATCCATTTTTATCCAGATTTCCCTAGACTCTACCTCGCTCCAAAACTGGTTGAGGCTAGCCTAGCCCAGAATTTCAAACTCCCAAACCTGGAGTTTTCTAACTCTAAAACTTGGTACGATGGAACTACCCATAATGACAGACCCGGTCATTACAACCTTGTGATCCCAATGAACTCTACTATAGCCTCTAAATTACTTTGACAAAAACTACACAAAGGATCATCAAGCCCAGCAACCCCTCTCAATAACTTACAAAACTCTAATACTATTTGAGCATTGTCATTGTATGTGTCCTTCGGCAATTCACTCTTCAATGAATTGATAAATGTACAGATGGATTCATCAGTAATAAATTTCTTAGCATTATCTGAAGACATATAAAGCATTAGAGCTATAGGAGCTGGCGAGGAGATAAATATTTAGAGGTGTTGGGAAGTTTTTTCAATATTATGCATTGGGGTTATCGTGAGAAACTATTTTAGCAACCCTATGATATGATGCGTGTCTTAAAGAGTCGTAGGATCACTAATTTTCAAATATCTAAGACTAGTAAAACTAAGTCATCGATTACTTTTCATGCCTGAAGATGATTTGTGCTCCGCATTCGACCAACAAGCTGCACACTCTCATTATTCTGTCTATGTTACAACATAGTTGATTGATTGAGATGTCATTAAAAAAGGTTAAAAGTGTAAATTGATCAGTTAGAAGACCTTAAAAGTTCATACCAGTTTAAAAAACTGATTCTCAAATAGGATAATAGATATCACATACTTTGTTTCCCCATCTCTTTGATTATTATACTCAGGCTCAAATGTCGTAATGGGCTTAGTTTCTAAAGGAAACCATTTGTCCCAATCGGAAGAAGGGCCATTATAAAAAATAACAAATATTTATAAGTCCAATAGATCAAAATCAGAAGTAATTGTGATCCATGAATTATCCCAATCAGAAGAAGAAGATTGAACTCGAATAGGTGAGATATAGAAATCCTAATTCACTTCTTTTTGTTTATCCATAACCTTACTGGAATCTTCTTTTATTGAAAAATCACAATTTTTTCCGATGATTTCAACAATTTTCTGAGCTTGATGATCAGATGAATTTGGGGAAGACCCAACTAGAATTTTGTAAGAATCAATAAGTGAAGATTTATATTTAGATTCTCCACAACATCAAGTTCCTTTGAAATGTCAAAAAGCAAAAAAATGAAAATTAAGAAATTGGAGTATGAATTAGGGTTTATGAAATGGGGATATCTTTCCTTAAAGCTAATGAAATATCCAAACCCAAATTCACTTCATAAACTAGGAAGATATCTTTTCAAAAAGTTAATGACTCCAAACCCAAATTCACTTCATAAACTTGGGGCTTTGTGCACCTACACCTACACCAAAATCCACTCCACAGATTTTTGTGTCCCGAATTCAAATAACTTTGAATTGCAACTGTGATCCTTCAAGTATAAAAAAATAGTTATTTAGCCTAGAACTTTTGATAATTTTGCAAGATATGATACGAAAAGATGTTACAAATTATATGTTTGAGGAAAGGGTTTCAATGCACACAAAAGTAATGAGAAATTCTAGTATTGACCACATTGACATGAGCAAGAATTGAGTAATAAATATTCAATAAGGTGGAGGAGGAGGAAAAATGGAGACATCATATACAGTTATTTTTTTAATTCTTTAGTTTATGTTGGAAAATAGAAAAAAAAGAGCAAAAAAATATTTACATATAAAGAGAAAGCAATCCAACAAATCACCCTCACCCCTTTCTCTAAATATATAGATATTTTTTCCTAACTTTTCCCTCCCACAATCCTGCATCAACTAAAAATTAAAAGAAAATAACTATATATGATGTCTCTATTTTTTCTCCTCCTCCTTATTGAATATTTATTACTCAATCTTTTCTCATGTCAATGTGGTCAATAATAACATTCCTTATTACTTTTGTGTGCATTGAAATCCTTTCCTCTAACATACAATTTATAACATCTTTTTGTATCATATCTTGCAAAACTATCAAAAAATTTGAACTAAATAACTATTTCTCCATACTTGAAGAACCACAACTGCAATTTTGAGTTATTAGAATTCGGGGAACAAAAATTTGTGGAGCGAGTTTTGATGTCGATGCAGGTGCATAAAACCCCAAGTTTATAAAGTAAATTTGGATTTGGATAAGTTATTAACTTTAAGTAAAGATATTCATATTTCATAAACCCTAATTCATACTCCTATTTCTTGATTTTCATTTTTAGTTTTTTTTTATATTTCAAAGGATCCCCATGTCGTAGAGAACCTAAAAGTCAATCTTCACCTGTTGATTCTTGCAAAACCCTAGTTGGGTTTTCCCCAAATTCACCGAATCATCAAGATCAAAAAATTGATGAAATCATATCAAAAATAATAATTTTTCAATAAAAAAAGATTTCAGTAATGTTGACGATGAACGAAAAAAGTGAATTTAGGTTTGGATATGTCACCAATTCGAGTTCAATTTTCTTCTATTTGATTGGGTTGATTCATGGATTATAGTGACTTCTAATTTTAATCCACTAGACTTATGATGATTTGTTGTTCTAATAATGGGCTTTCTTCATATTGGGATTAATGAACTCCTTTAGAATCTAAGCCTATTACCATAATTGAGCCCGAGTATAATAATCAAAGAGATGAGGAAACAAAGCATGTGACATCTATTATCCCATTTGAGAATCAGTCTTTTAAATTGGTATGGATTGTAAGCTCTTTTAAGTGATAAATTTACACTTGTAACCTATTTTTATGATATCTCAATCAATCAACTATTTTGTAACATATCCAGAATGATGAGAGTGTGAAACTTGTTGATCGAATACGAAGCACAAATCATCCTTAAACGTGAAAACTCATCGATGACTTAGTTTCACTAGTCTCCGATATTTTGAAAAGCAATGATCCGCCAGTTCTTTTAGATGCATATCATATCATACGGTTGCTGAAATAGCTTCTAACAATGACTTTAATGGATAATATTGCAAAAGCCTCTCAACGCCTCAAAATATTCATCTCCTCATCGGCTCCTGCACCTCTAGTAATGTCTTATATGTCTTTAGATAATACTAATAAAATTATTGTTGATAAATTCATTTGTACATTAATCAATTCATTAAAGAGTGAATTGCCTAAGGACACATATAATGAATGTTCTTGAATAATGTTAGAGTTTTATAAGATACCGAGAGGGGCTATTGGGATTGATAATCTTTTGTGTAATTTTTGTCATAGTAGTATAGGGGCTACAGAAGAAGCCATCGGAATTGCACAGTGCAAAACTACTAAGTAATTATCAACATTAAATGGTGCTTTTCTATTTGTATGTGAGATAGTAGTGGCTGAGTTATCCCATGATTTAGAATTGAGTTTGGGATCAATTGAGTCTATGGGGTAATCAGTGAGCACCGTGCATAATTTTACTGAGCATATGTGCTTAGTGAGGGAATTGTTGTAATCACCTTTTGGCTTTTCAAACAACTTGCCATTGAAGAGGGATAGCACTTGTGAAGAAGTGTGTGGCAGAGAGTATATTGAATGTTTGGATAGTATTTTATCTGATTTCAATCTTATTTTAAATAATTTGATAAATAAAATAGAGTTGTGTTTAAGGAAATTGGAAGATCAGTTGAGAATGAAAGATAAAGGGAAAAGCAAGCCTATTGTATCCTTCTGGTCCTCTCAATATCTTGTAATGCTGAAGGAGTTATATAGCATTTCAAAACCTTTTAACAACTTGAAAGTCTTTTGGCAGAAGATGAGGCAACGAAAGTTTTCAATGTGATTTTTGATTGTGATATTTGCAAAAATGTTTGATGATTATCGATGGGTTAATAAGCACAAAGAGGTAACCAATTGTGAGATAAGGAGATATTTTGCAATGATGATACTTCATGAAGTTAGAGAAAAAAATAAGGAGTCACATGAGATGTTCATTGACAGGTCCCAGTTGTTGAAAGAATTATTTGAATACATTGGAGATGCGGATCCCGTTGTTTTGATCCTTTTTTCGAGTAAAGGACTTTGAAAAAACACACACGGCTTTGTTTTATTGAAAAAAGGGTTAGTTTCGAAAATCTAAGTTGAAGTTCAAAACATTTTCTCAAAAATAAAAGCAAGAGTCGCCACTTAGTTTTTATAAAGTAAAAACTAATAAAAAACTTAAAAAAAAGATTTTAAAACCCCAAAACACATAATGGTTAAAAATAGAGAGATTAAGGGTAAGGGTTCAGGTTAATACTCTTGGAAGGGTGTTAAGGCACCAAGAGTATCTGCTAACTTGCGGTTGCTGGGCTTTCTTGCAAAATCAACGTATTTGACTAACTTTTGAAAATGGAATTGATTTGTAAAACATCTCATTTTTGTATAAAAAAGGGATTGATTTTAAAAGACAGTTTTATATATAAGAGGGTTATTCTATAAAGACAATATGAAAGAGTTTGTTTTATATAAAAGAGTTGATTTTAAGCAATTAAGCAAGTGAAACAGTAAGTTATTACATAAAAAAATGTTTATCAGAAATGTTGATGTCGTTTGGGGATAATTAACTACGTTTTACAAAGTTAGTTCAATTATACAATTAAATCTATCAACTAAGTAAAGAAGACATATTTAAAATGCTAATCCCTGTCCTAATACTAGTGTGTGGGCCTTCTTTAGGCCCACCGCCGATTTCTGATTTGGACTTAGTCTAATTCTTCAGTTTTTCAGCCCTTTGGGCTACTGCTGCTACTGAATTTTATGGGCTTGGCCCATTTCACTTTGTTCAGTCCATTTGGATTTCTGCTAATCATCTCCATTGGGCTTGGCCCATTTCTCCACTGCTGTTGCTGACGCTGACTTAAACAATTTTAGCCCTTTTGGGCTTGCTAATGCCGGACCATCAATTAGTGTTGGGCTTAAGCCCAACTGGAAAATGCAAAGGGAATTTTGGAAGTCCAATTGGACTCCACCGGATTTCACACATAGAAAAAAGAGTAAAATAAATAAAGATTAGTATATATTTTAACCAGATTAAGCAAAAACAGTAATTTAAACAATGTAGATTTCACACTTAAGATAAATATACGCAGATTTTTATACCAAATTAAGCACATGAAACAGGGACACTCATACAATAGAATCACTAATTTTATCATTAAGAAATATACTATATAAGACTTAGGCATTTTCAAACAATTATAGAGGCTAATTATTCTCCAGAAATCATAAGGGGGAGGAATTGGTTTGAGCAAAACATACATACTCAGATGCACAAAAATGGTATCACATAGACATAAGGCACATATTCAGCACTTTTGATCATATCTACTCACTTTCAACACTTAAATTTAAACATAGAGGGCAGATTCCAGATAATTTAAGCAAAAGGACTAGTTAAAGAACCTAATTTAGAAATCACATATTAATCACAGACAAATCAAGCAGGCTAGACAGGTATTTAACACTGATTACTAGTATAACTAATAGGTAATCACTCAAGAACACAAAGGGGGGGGGTATGTGAGAGAGCTATTAACATGATATAGGCCAAAATCATCTCATAGTCCCATACAGGTAACATGTAAAGCAAACAGGGAAGTAGTCATCTTGATGAAGATGAATCAGAGGAACCTACAGGTGTGAGGAACATGTCACAAGGAGGCGTGCCTCACCTCTAGTTCACTTCCATGACAGAATTTACACACACAACAATCATGGAGTTCAGATTCTTAAAACCTTAGACCTAAACAAATTCTAATCACACAACAAATATCTAGTATGCTCAAATCATTTCAAGAGAAGGGGGGAAAGGAACAGGGTAACAGATAAAAAATGAGGGAAAGGGGATGTGAGTTGAACAGGTCTAAAAACCTATAACATCTTCATATAGCAAACAAAGAAACATAGCAGTCTTGAAGCTTTAATAGGTCACAATGTTCTATAAGCATTACTAGACACCAATTCAAACATAAGAAGATAACAACAAAACCTAACTATTTCATATGCATCACTTAGTCATTTCAGCATTAGCAAAACAGTGAAAAGGGAAAGAGAAGAGGAAAATCATGATTACTGTTAAACAAAGGGAAGCAGGGACGGGGTTTGAACATTTTTGATCAACAAACCAATAGGCAACATGTGCTCATGCTATACTTAATCAAACCAACAAACTTATGAGAAGAAATCAGGACTCAAAGATGACCCAAACATCATCCTAAATGATACTTACAGTTCAAACATATAGACTGATACCACATAGCAAGAAACAGTAGGGAAAGGAAGAAAAAACATTTAAAAGCAAGTTCAAATCTAAGGGTAAATAGGGTAGGGGTTAAACATGCTCAAATCAATTAACAAATATGAAAATTTGTACTCAAAGATATATATACTACACAGTTTACTTAAGAACCAACTGAACCATAGACAATCAAGGTTTAAAACTAACCTAAGCATCACCCCCAAGTATAGGAGAGTAAGGCTAACAGTTCATACATAGTTAAGACAGTAAAGAGGAGAAAACACGTTCAACAAAAAGAAAGACTAAGCTTTTCATGAACAAAATCAACCTTAAATTCTAGCAACAAATTCATGCTCAAGTTTTTGGCATTTAATCATCATATAAGTCGAACACAGGCTAATGAAATCAAGGGGTTTATACAAGGGAAGGGAAAACAAGTTTAAAAATCATCACAAACAGCCATGAGCAAAACATATCAACACTTAATCAATACATACACGAAATATCAGTTTAGGCAAAGTTGGTAAGCCAATAAGAACATGATTATGAAGAGGGGTTGGGGAACAAACAAGGATCAAAACCAAACATTTTTATGAACTAATCCAGACAGATTTAACATCATTTAACAACAATCTAGGCTCAAATTTATGCTCATACTCACTGTTTTTAACATAGCCCAACAGAAACAGTGAAACACCACACTTATAGCACAAGATATCTACTCAAAATCATCACAATATTAATCTAACATTAAAAATATATTTTAATGCTAACAAACAAGACTAGAACCAGATTTCATCACAGTTTAAATATCATAGAAGCAAAATGAAAATGAAAACAGTAAAAGGGAGAGGGTAAGAGGTTACCTTTTTTAGGGCAGCAACTCGAGCTTAGAACCTCACCAGAAAAGCTTGCCACCACCGGAGTATGACCCAACCCTTTTTAGAACTCAAATTTTTTAGTGCCTTTTCTTTCTAAAGTTGATTGGTTGCGTGAGGTTAGGGAGATGATTCCCCAGAACCACTAATTTTTCCCCAAAGATCAGCTTGCTTCTCATGCAGCTGGGGGGAGGGGGTTTATAGGGAAAATCAAAGGGGGGAAAGGGTTTAACAAAGGGTCTTTTGGGAATTTCTAAGAAATTCAAAATCGTCTCAGCTGGATAACCCTCACTGCAACAACTTGTACGAATTTGTACAAGTTTTTGTTGATTGAGCGGAGAAGGGTGACACCTGGTGGGTTCTAGAAGCATCTAGACCCTTCCATCACACCCTTGACGGATAAAAGAGATGGAAAATTGAAATTTTAACGGGGGTTAAAGGATTCAAAAGCTGTGAGGAGCAAACGAGTTTAACGGGGTGAAGGGTTTGTCATTTTGAGGACGATGAAGGGGTGAAGGACAATACTGGGGTGTTGAGGTGTTGTACAAAGCGCGTTGCTTCGTGTAACAACGCGTGTGAAAGAAAGAATGAGGAGAGAGAGGGTGGCTAGGGTTTGCAGAGAAGGGCAAACAAAGAAGAAGAGAGAGTAGGGTGCGTTTGGTGAGCTGATAAAGAGAAAGAAGAGAAAGAGTGAGAGTTGGGCGGATATAGGGGTTAATGGGCCGGGTCATAGCGAGTTTAGGGGTTTAAGGTTGGGATAGGGCGGCTGACAAAGGGATTGGGTCAGGCGTTTGCTGGCCCAAATAGCTGAAGAATTAGGAGGAGTTGTAAGAGGCATTTAGGATTTGGCCACATTTTGCAAAATGTGGTCATTTTAAATTAAAATCATAGCCAACTTGAATAGGAATAGGTAGAATTGAGTAGGAATTGGCTATAATTGAAATAAAGGGTTTAAGGGTGAAAGGATTAATAATTAATTGAGAGCTTTAATAAATTAAAAAAAATTAGAAATAATTATTATGTTCGAAACATAATCAAATTTTCAATTAATTATAAGACTAATTTTCAATTAATTCTTATTTAAACTAATTTTGGAGAAAATTACAGGTTTAGCCTTTTAAAAGGAATTTTCTTATGAAATCAATTTTAAAAATAATTCTTTTAAGCAACTTACATAAATTTCACATATTGAATATAAAAAGTATATAATCGTTATTTGAAACCATTGGGAAAGCTGTTTTGAAAATATTTTATCCCCTTTTTGCCAAAACAATTATTTCAAAAATTGTTTAAAATTTAAAAAGCTCTGAATTAATTCGTAATATGGCGGGTAAAAATTGGGTGTCAACAACTGCCCCTCCCTTTGGGTAGGGTGAGTGCAATGAACCCTGGGCAAAGGGATTTGACGTTCCCAATTTTTATCCGACCACAAGTCCATCCTCAGAAGGTGGTTGGTTCTAGCAAGAATTTTAAGGAATTATGGCCGAACTTTGGTATTGAGTTTCCTACATATCTCATGTTACACGAGAATTCAGGCCACTTGTAGTTCAAGACGCTTGATTTTATGCATGATTTTCAAAGAATTCCAAACTTTTCCGATTTTGGAGTATGGGGAGACCGGAGAGCTGGGGAGTGGAAAGATTCAGGGAATTTTGAATATAGCCGAGTTTTCAACATAGAGCCCGCCTACATATCCAAAGACTTAGGAATCAGGCTGCTTGTAGTTTGACTCGATCGGGGAAGAAGGTAATCTTTATGATAAGACATCATTCGGTTCGGGATGAGCAACAAGCAATTGAGTGACGGAAAAGAGGTTTGTAGTTTATCTTTATTACAAATGTGAGGCTCTCACATTCATAAATAAGAGCTACATGATAAGAAATCTTATCTGATGGCGGTTTGCATGACAATCAAACATGATAGCCTTCTTGGCCATCAGATAAGATTTCTTGTGTATAAAGTCCTCGACGCTAGACTTTTTCGCCTGACGCGACATGGGACATAAATATGCTGGGTGCTGGATTTGTCATAATAAATGATAATGATAATCTTCAACGTCAGACTCTTTCGCCTCACATAATTTTGGATATGAAAATGTTGTATGATTGATTCGGCATAATGAATGATGATAATGGTAATGATATACTCAACGCCAGACCCTTCCGTCCTACGTGATTCTGGATACAAATATGTTGAGGTTGATCCTGCGTAGCTAGTGCGACTTAGGGATGCATATGAATGTCATCCTCTTTGGAGCCAATTGGGAGAGGGGCATAATCTTCGCAGAGGATGTGCATCCACGATACACGATGATGCAAACATGAATGTCCCTCTCGGCATGATCCTCTTGACATGGCCCTCTCGGCATGCAGATATGAATGGATGGCCCTCTTGGCATGGTCCTCTTGACATGGTCCTCTTGACATGAAAATATGAATGAATGGACCTCTTGGAATGGTCTTCTTGACATGCAAATATGAATGAATGGCCCTCTCATCATGGTCTTCTTGACATGCAAATATGAATGAATGGCCCTCTTGGCATGGTCTTCTTGACATACAAATATGAATGAATGGCCCTCTCGGCATGCAGATAGGAATGACCCTGCGATAAGATGTTATACAATGCGACACAACACAATATAATATGATGCGATGCGATATGTTATGATTTAATGTGTCACGATGCGATATGAATACAAAAGCATAATGTAGTGGTGTATGATGCAATGTCCCATAAGGGAGTTGTAGAAAACATCACCTTTGGTGTTCATGCCGCATCTCTCATGGGTACCTGCGCTCAAAGCGAATAGTTAGTAGACATAATGTCACTTTTATTCGCGACTACAGTCAAAATTTGAAGGATTTTTAAATTACAACGTCAATCAAAATAACTTTCGCTTAAAGTGTGAGCGAAATGGTCGTGCCCACTTTTGGGGACAGCCATAAGCACCACTTTTTGAACATTGTCTGTCTGGGGTGATCCCTATTTTGTCGGGAATTGGTGAGGAGTACCGTCACTCTCTTGTTGTCCTAATTTGAAGGGGACCAGAATGTCCTGATCCCTTTTGGGGACAAGGCTTAAAGTATCTGATCTCGGTGTGCTTCTTTGAGACTATTTCCCAATGTAATTTTGAGAATAACCTGCATCCACAGAAAAATCGTTAGTTTTGTCAAACTAGTTTGTTTTGACCTCCTTCGATCTTCTGCTCTTGGTTTTATCGTCTCCGTATTCTTTTCCATCCTCCGGTGCTTGTCACCTTCGACTCTCTTCGGACCACAGTAAACATAAGACAAAATCACATTAAAACTAGCCTTTCGCAAGTCATTTTAGAAAACCAAGGGTTTCAAAAGAAGATATTTTGGAAATGTCTCTGCCTATCATGTCATGTGCTAGTCGAACAAACTTGCTTTACTCGTACTACCGATAGACTAGGGATATCCTTCGTTATTTTAGCTGGGGAACTCGGGAATGACTTTCGAGAAATCTATAACGATAAGAGATTGGAGTAGACTCTGATCTTTCGGTGCGAGGGAATCTTTTGGAGTTTAATGCTGATTTTTTAAGTGAATCTTGGCGGAAATTTGAGGTCTCCTCAAAATTTCTGCCCCAGTCAAAGGTTTCAGAGTGAATATCATTCCTTGGGCAAAAGACTTGAGACTTTATGGGGATTGCGAGATTCTTTCTCGATTTTTCTTTGGCTGCTTCTTGACATAATTCGCACTCTTGCTGGGAATTTTTTGGAGTTTAATGTTCTTCGCTTCCTGAATTTTTGAGACCCTTTTCTCGAAAATTCTGCCCCAGTTTCCATTTCCTTAGTGACACGGCTGAACTGCTTGTGGAATTTTGTACCTTCAAGAATTCTCTTATTTTGTACCTACAAGAATTCTCTTATTTTGTACCTACAAGAATTCTCTTATTTTGTTGACGATATCCTGAATCTTCTGAATTTTTGAGATGCCTTTCTCAAAAATTCTGCCCCAGTTTCCTTTTCCTGGGGTGATATGACTGAACCGTTGTGGCACCTACGTATCCCGTTGAGGCAGGAATCAGGTCAAACATAGTTCCCACACTCAAAATGGGAGAATGATGGAAATAAACAAAGGGGTGACCGAGGCCGACACAGGACGCCTACGTATCTCATTCTTGAGAATTCAGATCAAACGTAGTTCAGGATAAGGGAGGTGAAAGATAAATCTTCCTAAGGGGTTGACCGAAGCTGACACAGGCCGCCTACGTATCTCATTCTTAAGAATTTAGGTCAAAGTAGTTCGTACAAAGAGGATAGGGGATTTTCTAAGCTATTATAAGGCATCAAAATGCTTACATTCAGGAAATGTGATTACAAGGAAAAGATAGAGGCAACTTATCCCTAAGCATAGTATCTCTTCACAGCATCTGAATTGATCGGTTTGGGCCAGACTTTTCCATCTATCTCGGACAGGATTAGAGCTCCTCCGGATAACACTTTCTGGATGACAAATGGCCCTCGCCAGTTGGGTGCAAACTTTCCTTTGTATTCGTCTTGGTGGGGACAAATGCGCTTAAGAACCATTTGTCCTATGGTGAACATGAAAGCTCTCACTCTTTTGTTGAATGCATGAATCATTCTTTGCTGGTACAATTGGCCATGGTATACGACACTCATCCTTTTCGCATCAATCAACATGAGATGCTCGTGATGCGTGCGAACCCATTCTTCATTGCTTAGTCTGGCTTCTTGGATGATTCTCAGAGATGGTATTTCGACTTCTGCAAGTATCACTGCTTCTGATCCATACACTAACACATAAGGGGTCACCCCGGTGAAAGTTCTGATGGTGGTCAGGTATCCCAACAAAGCATAGGGAAACATTTCATGCCAACACCGATGATTGTCGATCATATTTCTCAAGATCTTCTTGATATTCTTGTTGGCGGCTTCTACATCTCCGTTCATTTGTGGCCGGTATGCGGTCGAATTACGGTGAGTGATCTTGAATTGTTCACACATTTCTTTCATCAGGTGACTGTTCAAGTTAGCTCCATTGTCGGTGATAATTGACTCGGGGATTCTGAATCAACAGATTAGGTTATTTTTAACAAAATCAGCTACAACCTTCTTGGTATAGGATGAACGATAGTGCCTCAACTTCTGGGCAACCCAAGTCAAAGCACAGCAAGTCTTTTCTAGCAAAGTGTTATGAGTCTTGCACGGAGTGAACTTCTTACTCAGGTAATAAATTACTCGTTCTTTCTTTTCTGTTTCGTCATGCTATCCCAGGACACATCGAAAGGCATTTCTAAAACTGACAGATACAACAACAATGGGCTTCCTTTCCTCGGGGGCACCAATATCAGCGGACTAGACAAGTAGTCTTTGATGCGATCAAAAGCTTGCTGGCATTCCTTGGTCCAGCTAGTCGGCGCATTTTTCTTCAATAGCTTGAAAATGGGCTCACAGATGACCGTTGATTGGGCTATGAACCGGCTATTCAACCTTCCTAGGAAACTTATAACCTCTTTCTTGGTCTTCAGGGGAGGCAAATCCTGAATTGCCTGGATTTTTGAAGGGTCGAGTTTAATTCCCCTTCTGCTGACTATAAATCCCAACAGTTTACCAGTGCGTACTCCAAAAGCACACTCAGTGGGATTCAGCCTTTCAGTTGTATTTTCTCAGTCGATCAAAGAACCTTCTTAGATGAGTTAAGTGATCCACACCCTCGCGGTATTTGACGATCACATCATCCGTGTATTCCTCAATCTCCTTGTGAATCATGTTAGGCTTGAGATTTCTGATTGTGATTGCTTCTGGAGCTTCTTCCGTCACAACATCGCATTCTTTGAACAACCTCATGATCCCATCCTCTAACCCATCGCTTGAAGGGCTAATATGAACCGGAAATGACTGGTACAGGTTAGGAAGTGGCTTGGGCAGTTCTGAATGCTTCTTTTTTTTATTGCTGACCTCATCTTCTCAGATCACATACCCCAATCTGTACTTTCCCAGCTGTCCAGGAATGCTCAAAAGGTTTGATCCGACCATCAGAGTTCTTCCCTAGCCCTGAGCCCGACTCATAGCCACACCTCAGCATTGTGGTCGCAAGCATCTTGTAAATTGGAGGCATAGGGGTTTGAGGAGCCAGGTTCTCTTCTATGGCATTCACAATTTCTACTGTGTAGAAGTCACTCCCTCTGGGGACCTCTTCGATCGTGGGGATGCAACCGTTAGGGCGACTTAGATGGCTTCCCTCTCCATGGATTACCACTTCGTGCCCTTCCCATAAGAACTTCACCATTTGGTGCAAGGTTGATGGCACGGCCCCAGCTTCGTGGATCCATGGCCATCCCAAAAGCAAATTGTAACTAGTGATAATATCCATAACCTGGAACTCTGTCCAAAATTTGACGGGTCCCATCTAGATGTATTAGTTGACTTCTTCAAGGGTATCTCTCTGTCCTCCATCAAAGGCTCTTACGTTGACTTTGCTTTGACGAATCTTTCCCAAATCATACTCCAACTGAGTCAGTGTGGACAATGGACAGATGTTCAATCCTGACCCATCATCGATCAGCACCAAGTTCACAACCTTTTCTTGACTCTGAATAGTGACATGTAGATCCCTATTGTGCATCACGCCTTCAAAAGGCAACTCATCATTGTCGAAACAAATGTTGTGACATTCCAGGAGTTGTCTCACCATAGCGATCAAGTTCTCCACGCTGGTACTTGTGGGTATGTAAGATTCATTTAGAACCTTGAGCAACGCCTGTCTATGGTATTGAGAACTCATCAACAAGGCCCAAATAGAGATCTGAGCTGGGGTCTTTTCTAGATGCTTCACGATTGAATATTTCTTGGGCTGCATTCTTCTCCAAAATTCTTCTGCTTCACCTTCAGTGATTGGCCTCTTCTGTAGGCTTTTCTTATAAGCATCATTCGCTAAATTATCGGGGACATAGCATCTCCTGGATCTTGTCATGCCGTGAGTCGCGGCGGCTTCAATTACGAACTCTTTTTTGGCTGGCACCATCACAGCAAATTGCGGCTTTTCTGCGATGCTCAGGGTATCTACAGACCTTTCTAGTTCCTCGGGCTTTTTGGGGCTCGCCGGTACTATGGACTTGCTTGCAAACCACTCTTCCTCTATCTCGATCATGTTCACAGTGGCTCTTCCGTGATTCAGAAGTGGGTTGTTATTGACATTTGGCGGTGCTGTCTGTAGGGTGACTACCTTCTGGTCGATCAAATCTTGAATCTTGTGTTTCAGATTGATGCAATCCTCCGTACTGTGTCCTGCACCTCCCGAGTGATAGGCACAATGTCGATCTGCTTTGTAGAAAGGAGAATTAATGTTGCCTGGCTTATGCTGAATGGGATGAATTAACCCAGCGACCTTCAGTCTCCTATATAACTGAGTTCAAGTTTCGGCTAATTGAGTAAAGGTCCGAGGAACCTTCTTTTCCAAATTTGGTCGAGGGAGACCAGCGTTAGCAGGAGGAGGAACCCGGTGGTTATTCTGGTTTTCAGGAGCTCTTTGGTATACTGGAAAATTCTGGGGAGGTGCTTGGTAGGTGGGTTGTATATTTGGGACTGGATCTTGGTATGTGGGCTGCACATTTGGAACTGGAGTTTGGTAGATGGGTTGCATATAAAAGATGGGTTGTGGAGCTGGGGGAGGGGTTGTTGGCAGAAGAGGCTTCTTATAACCGGCCCTGAATGGTTTATGTGGCTTTGGACTAGGATTGAAAGACACCGAGGATACTTCCTCTCTCTTTTTGTTAGGTAATCCTGTTGGTCCCAAAGAAACCGGGGTTTTGGCAATCTTGCCAGTGCAGAGTCCTTCCTCCACAATCTCTCTGATTTTGACCAAGTCAGCGAACTGGGCTTTTACCGCCAATATCATCTTGTCATAGACTTCCGACTCTTGAGCGCGCATAAACACCACGTGTATTTCCTCCTCAGTCATGGGAGTCCGAACTCTCGCGGCCTCTTTTCTCCACCGGTAAGCATAATCCCTAAAATATTCGTTAGATATTTGTCTGATGCGCCCCAAGGAATAACGATCCGGGATGACTTCTACATTGTAGGCGAATCTCTGGGCAAAGTTCCGGCGAGATCGCTCTATTTGGACCACTTTTTCAATTTTTGGGAGGCAAACCATTCCAACGCTTCTCCATTCAAACTTCGACCAAAAAGTCTCATCAGTAGGGTGTCGTTCCTTCGAGCGCGGAACATCTTGTCATAGTAACTCCTTAAATGGGCCTCGGGACTCCTAACGCCACTAAAGATTTCAAACTTTGGAATTTTGAACCCTTTTTGTAGGTTCATCTCAGGGTGAATGCAGAGGTCATCATAATTGTAGCCCTTTTCATAGGACGAACTCCTTAAATCTCGAATCTGGGCCATTTCCTCCCTTATCTGTGCCATATCGAGGTCGCGTTTCATTTCTGCAGCCTTCAGCTCTCTTTCCTTCTCTTCATAATGATCCAATTCAGGGTTTTCATAGAGGATGGGGTATGGTCCTGTTACAGTATGAAAATCGGGGGGGAGATTTTGCACGGTCGGAGGCGGGACATATGGAATAGCATTTGTCTATGTGGGGGTAAAATTATGTGGGTTAACGACGTTGGTGACATTAGAATGGTTGTTTTGGGAGTTGTATGTGTTTTGTGGAGTGTTCCGGAGGTTCGGAGGGTTTTGTGGGATATAGGCTCCTGAATTGTTGTTTTGGTTGGTATGTTGAATAGAGGGGGTATGGGTTTGATATAGGGATCTGACGAGGGCGGGATTATTGTGGATAGGTTCATTTGACGGTCTGGGAATGGAATAGGAGGGGATGTCCTTTGATCGATTTCCAATTTGAGGAGAATTGTGTGGAGGGTTTTGAAGAGGAGGCTGAGAGTCGCCCAAAACAAGAGTATTGGCGGCGATGGCCAAGTTAGCCATGTCTTTTGCCTTTTGCACTTCTTCCTGTATCTTTTCTAACTTTTTCGCAAGCTCTGCGATTATTTCATTTTGTTCAGCGATGACGCTGTCTCTTATAGCTAGGGCATTTTCTTCCTCACTATCAGTCATTCTTTCTGCAGACAAGCGAGAGTCAGAGGATGGATCTAAGTGTGCTTTCGAGTGAGTGAAGTAAGAGTGTTCAGCCAGTTTTTGTCAACACAAACCAGTTTCTTTTATCTGTTGAAATGAAAAATAACTCAAAAGCCACTATGTTAGTTTTTCGTTAGTGAAAAATAATACAAGATATATGGCGAGAAATAAACACATAGGAATTACTTTAAACACATAAAAGTTTCTTTTCATCAAGGCAAATTGGTCCACAGGTGGGTTTGACTCGATCGTTTCAAAGGATAGAATTTTACCCGTTGATTTGGTATAAGTAGGCTTTTATTAGGAAAGGTTGGCTTTTGTTGATTCTGTAGCATCTCCAACCGTTGTCTTCCTGAATTCTTTGTCGTCTCTGTCGGTGTGGAGAAATGACAATTTCTTTAAGTTATAGGCCGGGCCTTGAAGGCTGCCTACGTATCTCACGAAGGAGAATTCAGGCCCCACATAGTTCTAACTTGTGATAGATAAGTTGTCTCATTTCATTTCATCCACTGTTTGATTACAAGGGGAAAAGTAAAGACGACATAGAAAATAAGGTAAAATAACTAAAAATGGAGATCTAGAACTCCGCTACTTCTGCTACTTTTTAGCTCTGGATGATGAGGTCTTCTAGATTCTTCTTGTCCTTCTCTTCAGGGATGGTAAGGGGGAAACTCCAACTCGATCTTCCCCATGTCAATAAGGTGCTCCAGATCAACCCGAAAGTGGCGACAGGTCTCGATATCATGACCTTTGATTCCTTTGTGATAGAGGCACACTTCTTTCCCCTGGCGCCAAGCCTTGGGCATCTTCCCCGGTTTCCTTTCCATGAGTTCCAAGATCCTGGCTTGGACTAGCTTAGCATAGATTTCATAGTAAGTGTCTTAGAAAATGGTGAAATCATAGCGGTGAATTGTCATTTCTTTAGTGATAGGCATGCCATAACCGACTTGGTCACATGCAAGGATGGTTCGGGGGCCCCACAGATAGCTTATCTGGCCGCTAGTAATCATGTGGTAAATCTGGGCTCTCAGAGCGTTGCATTCATCGGTGGTGGGTCCCCTGCGGCGTGGATGATAGGCGCATTCTTTGTGCTCATTTTGAGGGTGGAATCCGAACCCTTCAGATTGGTCATGTCACGACCCGATTTCTCAAGTCATGATGGCACCTACAATCCCCAGTAGGCGAACCAATTCCCGTAGCCCAGAACGGTTAGTAATGGGCTACTACCTAGCCAAAATGCACCAGCAAGCAGAAATAAGCGAAAGCAAAACTCGAATATAAATACATAAAGGAAATTACACCAACCCCAAGACTTGGTATCAATAGTACAGAAGCTTCTAATAGGATACAAGTGCTAGTAGTAACAAAATACAACATAAATTGCCTCCGAAAGTACAAGGAGCAACAGTACAACATATGACATGTAGACAAGCCCCGACCGTCAGGCACTCACCCTAGTCTCAAAGATCCAAAAGTTGCACGAGTCTCCAACGTGATCAACGGTGAAAGCTCAGCTAATATTTGCAAAAAAAAAGTGCAGAAGTGTAGTATGAGCACCAAAACCACGGGTACTCAGTAGGTATCATAGGCCGACTGAGCGCATATAAGATATAAAAACAGTAAGTAACAGATAGCAAGAAAGAAGTCACTGAGGCAATAAGCAAGACACAAGGAGCTAACACAGATCATCCATAACCAAGAGCTTCAAGTAACACATGCTAGCACAGAGATACAATTACACAGAATCACAGATTAAAGAAAGGAGAACGCACCTGGACTCCTTGCACAACAATATAAGTAAGTAGAGAGAGAGTTGAGAAAATAGCGGTATACCGGTAACCTCAAGTGGAAGGAAAAGACGGAGAGCAGTCTAACATACTCAAAATGGAATCAACCAATATAAGGAAATCTAACACCAATCAATCATATGATAGCCATAACCAGGGAATCACCTCACAAGTACAAACCTAGGATGAAATAACTAGGCCACAATAACTGAGAGATACCACTCAACTTCCCACAAGAATAGAACCAGAGTCTCACACTCTGCTCAGAAGGCCACACAAAAGTGCCTCAATAAGATAGGACTCCAAAGCCCTCTCAATAATCAAAAATCCCACAACCAAAGCCTCAACAGGCTAGCCATCACTAATCTTTAAAGAACCGGGTGCCAAGACAAGCTCTAAGTAAAAACAGGAGTAAATAGAGTCTACCTACAGTCCCAACGGCCGCCCATACAATCGAGGAACACAATCAAGTAAAAGCAAACCCTCCGGCATCCCATACTACCAGAGCATACACTGAACACACAACAAACAAGGGTGGAATCCAATGCATGATATGATATGATATGAAATAGAACTTCTGTATGTACCTTCTCCGGTGCCAATCGGTCCCAGCAGGCAGGTTCCATGGAAGGACTTAGCCTGTATACCTCTACTCCACCGTATACCCTTCCCTCCGGCACACGCAGCCCGAAGCCCCAGGCTCGGAGCGGCAAGGTCCATGGAGGCCCCCAACCCCACACTAAAGCTCAGTATCAAGACATGTCATCCGGAAGCAAGTCCGGGATCAAGATAGAGACCCAGTCTCAAGTATGCATGCCTAGACCCCGTCCAGGACTAAAGTAGTAGAAAAATCCTCAAAAATCCCTCCAAGGATTCCCGGGCATAACCGGGTCTAAAACTGTAGTAAATCAAGTTTAGTGCTCCGCCCCGCAGAGACTAGTATCAGTAATAAAATAAAGTCTGGTGCTCTGCCCCGCAGAGACTAGTATCAGTAATAAAATCAAGTCTGGTGCTCTGCCCCGTAGAGACTAGTACTAGTAATAAAATCAGTGTGAAAACATCCAAAAATCCCCTTTTCTATCAACAATAGTACCAAAAATGGGCCCCTAGGACCATGCAAATTTAGGAAAACTATCGGTAGTGGCTCACAGCCAAAACTGTAGTAAAACATGCAGGGGAAAACCTTTTTCATGGATGATATGCTCGCACACAAATATAAAATTAGCCCAGCGGCTCACAACAATTCCTATCAGCCTTGCACAGGCCCAATAGCTACTCAGCAGACATAACCAGCCTAAAAGGATAATCTCTATGTCCAGGACTCATGGACATTCCCAAATAACCCACCATCTATGTTCCAGAGTCAATACAAGGCCACACAGGACCACAAAGGTAATATACATTACCACGTGAATACTACAAACAACGTATGAAATAGACTGACGAAAGGCGGACAAGGACTGGGGTACCAACCTATAACAACCCATCCAAGGATGCTAATTAATGCAGTTATAGCCTATATACTCAGAGTCTAGATAGGGAAAAACCATAACCTACCTGTGATCCGATGACTAGCTACGGGAACGGCGTCGTCCAGGCTCAAACTACTCCGGGAAGCTCCAAATTACAAAAACACTTTCAACTGAAGTCCCAAAGGCATCTCTATGAAGCCTGACCAACCAAGGTAATGGAACAATTGCTAGAATCGACGAGGCTGCAAGAACGAGCCATAGCCATTTGATAAGGTGTTAATGTCACACAAGCGACCAGCCAACTCCAAAGCATAAAATGAGGCCAATAAAAATAAGAAATGGAAGCTAAATCCAACAATAATATGTTAACCACATCTCAAAGGAGCGACGAGCTCCCGAGGCACTATTTCAAGGCGTACTTCACGTTGTCCAATCCAATCACTATCGTATGCGATCCCAAAAAGAATCGCATAATTTCCAATCCCTCCAGCACCTTACCACAACCATAACACCACAACACTAACCAAACATAACAAGATAAAGGCTGTCCAAAGCCACAAATCCAAAATACCACTCCGTGGCTCAGAAATCCATAAAATAATACTAGAACATATAATAACGAAGGAGGATCGTAGGGTAGAGATTTCCTTGACAAAAATATTCAATATTCCAAGATTAACAACCTGCCTCCTTGTAGGAACAACAAACATATCCAAATCCAACAAGAAACTGCTACAAGATATCGGCAACTACAAATTTTCATAACTAGAAGCTTAAAATCTTGATCCAACAAATAGATAAGTGTACGGGATCCATACCTCACCAAAATAACTCCATAGCTACTTCCAAATACTCAGAAAACACCTGCTATCTCGCTGCATCAACACCCACGAAGACACGCCATGAAATCGACGGGGAAAATTATACCAAAATGACGAGCTCGCGACGTAGAGCAACTTCCGTTAAACTTCCGAATTGAAAGGATCAAAGTCCATGGATTATTTATGGACTCTTCCTCTGATTTTCTGAAGCTTTTGGGTGATTTTTATGAATTAAAACAAAGCTGGAACACCTTTTATAAAGCAAAACCGACTTAGGATGCGGGCCCCACCTTGACGTGTCTACTTGCACGGTCTTACGAAAACGTGAATATCTCTCTATTCTGAAGTCGTATGGACAAACGGTTTAGTGCGTTGGAAACTAGACTTGTAGACCTTAGATTTGGTATATTGGGGGCCCACTAACTCTTTATATATAGGGAGAAACACCCCAAGACATTTAACCCAAATTTGAAGAGAATTCCTTAAAGCAATTTACAATAACTTTTTCCGACTTTTGTTTCGCAACTTGCTTGACTTCAAAACTTATCATACGACCATTTTGCCATTACAATACCTCATAACACATCCTTCTTAGTATATTAGAAACTATTAGTCTTACCCCTAAGGAACGGGTTACTTTAAACCTTCCAAACGGGTGAAGTGTTACACGAGGCATTTCTTTAACTCAAACTTTCGAGTAAGGGATTCCTTTGACCTAGAACCTTGGTTTAATTCTTTGATATTACCAAGAATGTTGACGGAAGTCAACGATTTTCAAAGTTGAAGCTCTAAAATGAGGAATGGACATAAAGACCAAACAAACGGCCCAGGCACCGAACTACCAGTCCCGACAAGCCATAAGTGACTTGGGCCACTACAAGTAAGCTCTAATGGTACAAGAAAGGTGAAAACGCGTAAATGACCGGAAGTGTCATTACATCATCCACTACTAAAAAGACTTTCATCCTCGAAAGTCAGGAAGGAAAAAAAATACCAGAGATATAAGGATAGCAGATACAACGCCCGCACTACTCTCTCAGACAACCCGAGTAACCTCCGCGACCAGACGGCACCCCATAGAACAGAACCAAAGAAGGCAACCAAGCGTTAATTTCTTACTAGCCAAGCTAGATTTAAATCTCTAAAGATCTGCCAACCCAAACTGAACCTCGAGAAACTTAATCAAAAATCACCGACACAACACCAAAACCAGAGCACCAAGGGGATCAACACACAAAACTCGAATCCTCAAAACTATACCAAGTTTACCAGAAAATCCATCAACCCAAAACTCTAACTCATGAACCCGTTGTTCTGCAAAACCCCCTTTTTTTTTAATTCTGAACTGAATCCTTTAGCACCACAAACAGGAAGCTGCCTACAAGCCGAACACTCAAACCACCCTCGAAGCATCAACTGACACACCCGAGATCCATAGTTCCTGCTTATACTTTACCATGAACGAAGTCACCCACTTTATTCAAACTCGTTTTAAGCCAAGATATAGGCTACTAGCCTTTGCCATCTAAGATAACAACCTGCAGCATATCATTAAAACAAAAGTTACCTACCTTGACTAACCACTAACCAACGAACGAACATTTTTTCTAACATCAAATTCGCTAACTGAACCGTGCCAGGTCTGAATCAGCTGAAACTGAATGAACCAGGGCAACCTGCCCAAAAGACCCAAACCAAAACCACGATCCTGGAAGAAGTGTGGTAAGCCTACCACGAAGTCTGTAACCATGAGCCAAGCTCCCAACTCTAGAAAACACTACTGCTACTCCGAACACTCGAAAACCATTTGAATGTAAAATTGCCTTACAAATCTCACCTCAGGAAGAAGTCCACTATGCCACGAATATCAAGTCCAAACAATCTAAAGGCAAATAAAAAAGGTGCATGGGGTTCAAGGTTACCATCTAGCCATAGAAATTTTTGCATATACTTTCAATTCATTCCTTTGGCTCGAATCAACCCCTCTACTGGTTCTGCAAACAACCAACCACTTTGAAGCATATATCATAACGAACTTCTCGTCCATACTGGCCGAGTCTAACCAATACTAGAACCCCACATAAACAACTACTCCAGAGGAATCAATTAAACAAGCTTTCAAATCCTAGGCAAACGAATGGCTATTACCAGTCTCTACGTATCATCAAAGCTCAAAATAGCCTCGCTAGTCTCAACCCGCACAAGCTGACCACATAAAGCATACACCGCTACTGAAGCTCAAACTTACGCCGCTGAGTCTGTCCAACCATGGTAGAAGAACCTCGTACTAACTAGAACACTGATGAAATCTAGAATATCTCACCTCTTGCAGAGGTTAGCCAAAGACTAGGTGTCCAAGGTCAATAGCCGCATCCGCAACTGAAGTAAAGAAGCTAAGTTACCCGCACCCACTGCCTCCCAGCACTAGGATGCTACAACCAAATAGAAACTGCCACAAACCATCTGATGTAACCTGCCAAGTTATGATTCTGAACACCGACTTTCAAAACTGCCAACCAAAGCCTTGGTCGAACCCGTATGCTGCCAATGAACCCTTAGGAACCTAAGCCAACTAGGCCTGAATATGCAAGTTTCCAACACCGCAGTTGCTACTGAAACAAAACCAATCGATGGAAAACCCATGGCAATGTGTAGACGACTGAATCGAATCACCGACACACAATCCCAAAGAAAACCTCCATCGCCAACTCAGGCAACTATGAGGACACATAAACACAAACAAAGCATCATCTCCCTTCTTTTTCAACTAAACAAAAATGCTTCCTTAGCACATACTAAACCTTACAAATCCTTTCTCGAATAAGAACATGAAGCCATTACCTTACTACTCATAGCTACATGTCAAATTCAATAAGGCAGGAGAAGAATGGGCTAGATGCCCAACTCACCCGAAATGCTTACAAATACAGCCTAACCACGAGGTTACAATCGACACTTAGTCGGAAGTGCTTAAAGTCAAGATCCAATCACGATGCCAACATCCAGAGCTCATCGAAAGAACTACGACCAAGATTCGTTCCAACTAGAGCTAGGGATACAACCAAACACCCAACTGACCAGGAAGTGGAGGAGACTATGGGAACAACCCACATACCTGCCAATCTCCTAAACTAATCAACAAAGAGGGTCGACTCTAAACACTCGGGAGACCAAACCAATCTATGCACACTAGCATAACCAATATCTCCCAACTGAGGCAAAATCTCAACTCCGGCCCAACTACCGGTAATACACCAAACCATCACACGGATGTCTAGCCACACTAGATAACGGCCTAGACAACAACCATCTAGGACCGCTCAACAAGGGCAACTCAACCACAAGTCCAAAATCATAATGAAACAGGGATAACCCAACTAGAAATAGACTAACAAGAACTACCCATGAGCTACAACTCCGGGAAAACACCTCTCAAGGCTAACTTACCCCCATCCACTACTAAAGAATAAACTACAAATAAAACAACATATCGATACTACAATTCGAGTAGCCAAACAACTGAAACAAGTAGCAGGTAGGCATATAAGCAATTACACAACAGAAGGGATAGAGTCACAAGACGAGGGGGACTAACATAAGTCGAAGGTAGCAAAAGCCTAACCTGCAGTAATAATATCAGGAACCTCTACCTCTGGCCCACCAAGAGGAGCATCAAGCTGACGAAATCTAACTCTAGACTGAGTAGTCAAAACTGAAGGCCCAACCGGCCCTCGCTGGGGACAGTCTCTATAAAGGTGACCAATCTCTCCACAATGATAATAACAAGGATGTCCGGGATACACAATCATGGGGTAATTCCTAGTAAAGTGCCCATGCTCACCACACCAAAAACAGCCTATACCAAATGAAATCCGATGGGAAAATCTTGCCTCGTACTCCAATACCGACAGACAACCCTGCTGAAGAACTAGAAGCTCAACTATAACTGAAGCACCACTCACAGAACCAGGTACTAAAACACTCACTGGAGGACTCAGAGTCCTAGCCACTATGTCCTGAAGCGCTGAGGTTGCTATAAATCCAATTGGAGGTTGGGATGACCCCACACCCCCTATATAGTGCGGTAAAGCCTCACTCTGGAGTCCTGGTGCTGATAGAAGCACTGAAGCAACAGGCACAGAAGCCTCGGCACCAACCGCTATCGCACTCGTCTGAGGAATTTGAGAATGAATGAACAACCAAAGTTTAGAAGTCAATAGAGCTAGGAACGCATGATGAGGAGCCAAGAAGATGAAACTTTTCCTAACAATTCCCTGTAGCCCCCCACAGATAGGATACGGATGTCATCGTACCGATCCGCGAGACTCTACCTAGACACTTGTTTCTGTACAATTACACCGGTGAACCTAGAGCTCTGATACTGTCACGACCCAATTTCTCGGTGGTGATGGCTCCTACAACCCCCCAGTAGGCTAACCAATTCCCGTAGCCCAGGACAATTAGTAATGGGCTACTATCTAACAAATAAGCGGGAGAGTAGTTTAATAAGAAAAAGTGAGGGAACAAGATGAAGAGAATAGATAACAGGAATATATATAAACATATGCGGAAACTAAACCAAACCCCAAGACCTGGTATCATAGTATAGAGCCAAAACTACATACACGAAGTGCAAATGATCCAGAATAATATATACAGATGTCTATGAATGGTAATAGAGTACATAAAGCAAAAGATAAACTAAAGCTAAGCTCTGATCGCCAAGAGCTCACCCTCAGTCTGAAGTAGTCCCCAACAGATCTCAAAGCATGAATCACAGCGATCTAACGGCAATGGCCCATGCTAGGATCTGCACCCAAAGATGCAGGAGGGGTAGGGTGAGCACCAAATGCGAAGCATAAGGTACCCAGTAGGTATCATAGGCCGACTGGGAACATATAAGATAAAAGCGTAGTAATAGACAGAATAGAAGCAAGCAGTCACAGAAATCAATGAAAGGTACACAGGAACTAGCCTAGAGGGAACTCAACATAACCACATGTGAGGCTAGTAAGCAGAATATACACACCATAGGCACAGGTGAAAGTAAGAAATAATGCACCTGGGGTCCTTGCAATAACAGTGTATACATAATAAGTTTACGAAATGGACGGTATACCGGTAACCTCAAGTATAAGAAGAGGAAAGAGTAATGATAGGCATGCTCAGAGACATGAATCAAACTCAATTAATCATATCAATCTCAAATCCAGAAACTAACAGTCTAGCAGTAACAAATTTCATACTTAACCGTAACAGGGAACAATTCTATAAGTAAATAGCAAGAGTCTACCTACAGTCCCCCGGCCGCCCATACAACTAAGGAACACAAACAAGTGAAAACGAACCCTCCGGCATCCCATACTACCGGAGCGTACAATCATCAAACAACAAACAAGGGTGGAGCCTCAAACAATGAATGATATGATGCCTCAAACATCAAAACATGTCGTCCGAAAGCAAGTCCAGTTTCAAGATAGAGACCCAGTCTCTAATATGCATGCCCAGACCCTGTCCAGGACTAAAGTAGTAGGAAAATATCTCAAAAACCCCTCCAAGGGTGCCCGGGCATAACCGGGTCTAAACAATAGAAAGTCATCTCAGGTGCTCGGTCTGACCGAGGCTAAAAATCATCTCAAGTAGCAAGAAAACTCAACTAGCACCCCGGCCCTGCCGAGTCTAGCGTTAATCATAAAACTGATGATTTAAATCATAATTTTACCTTCTTTTACCCAAGAATATTCACAAGTTAATGGTCTACTACCTAGCCAAAACGCACCAGCAAGCAGAAATAAGCGAAAGCAAAACTCGAATATAAATACATAAAGGAAACTACACCAACCCCAAGACTTGGTATCAGTAGTACAGAAGCTTCTAATAGGATACAAGTGCTAGTAGTAACAAAATACAACATAAATTACCTCCGAAAGTACAAGGAGCAACAGTACAACAGATGAGATGTAGACAAGCCTCGACCGTCAGGCGCTCACCCTAGTCTCAAATATCCAAAAGTTGCACTAGTCTCCAACGTGATCAACGGCGAAAGCTCAGCTAATATCTGCACAAAAAAGTGTAGAAGTGTAGTATGAGCACCAAAACCACGGGTACTCAGTAGGTATCATAGGCCGACTGAGCGCATATAAGATATAAAAGCAGTAAGTAACAGATAGCAAGAAAGAAGTCACTGAGGCAATAAGTAAGGCACAAGAAGCTAACACAGATCATCCATAACCAAGATCTCCAAGTAACACATGCTAGCACAGAGATACAATTACACAGAATCACAGGTGAAAGAAATGAGAACGCACCTGGACTCCTTGCACAACAATATAAGTAAGTAGAGAGAGAGTTGAGAAAATAGCGGTATACCGGTAACCTTAAGTGGAAGGAAAAGACGGAGACCAGTCTAACATACTCAAAATGGAATCAACCAATATAAGGAAATCATAACACCAATCCAATCATATGATAGCATAACCAAGGAATCACCTCACAAGTACAACCCTAGGATGAAATGACTAGGCCACAATAACCGAGAGATACCACTCAGCTTCCCACAAGAATAGAACCAGAGTCTCACACTCTGCTCAGAAGGCCACACAAAAGTGCCTCAATAAGATAGGACTCCAAAGCCCTCTAAATAATCAAAAATCCCACAACAAAAGCCTCAACAGGCTAGCCATCACTAATCTTTCAAAAACCGGGTGCCAAGACAAGCTCTAAGTAAAAACAGGAGTTAATATAGTCTACCTATAATCCCAACGGCCGCCCATACAACTGAGGAACACAATCAAGTGAAAGCAAACCCTCCGGCATCCCATACTACCGGAGCGTACACTGAACACACAACAAACAAGGGTGGAATCCAATGCATGATAAGATATGATATAAAATAGAACCTCTGTATGTACCTCCTCCGGTGCAAATCGGTCCCAGCAGGCAGGTTCCATGGAAGGACTTAGCCTGTATACCTCTAATCCACCGTATACCCTTCCCTCCGGCACACGCAGCCCGAAGCCCCAAGCCCTGAGCGGCAAGGTCCATGGAGGTCCCCGACCCCATACTAAAACTCAGTATCAAGACATGTCATCCGGAAGCAAGTCCATGATCAAGATAGAGACCCAGTCTCAAGTATGCATGCCCAGACCCCGTCCAGGACTAAAGTAGTAGAAAATGCCTCAAAAAATCAAGTCTGGTGCTCTGCCCCACAGAGACTAGTATCAGTAATAAAATCAAGTCTGGTGCTCTGCCCCGCAGATACTAGTATCAGTAATAAAATCAAGTCTGGTGCTCTGCTCCGCAGAGACTAGTACCAGTAATAAAATTAGTGCAAAAACATCCAAAAATCCCCTTTTCTATCAACAACAGTACCAAAAATGGGCCCCCAGGGCCATGCAAATTTAGGAAAACTGTCGGTAATGGCTCACAGCCAAAACTGTAGTAAAACATGCAGGGTAAAACCTTTTTCGTGGATGATATGCTCACACACAAATATAAAATTAGCCTAACGGCTCACAACAATTCCTATCAGCCCTGCACAGGCCCAATAGCTACTCAGCAGACATAACCAGCCTAAAAGGATAATCTCTATGTCCGAGACTCATGGACATTCCCAAATAGCCCACCATCTATGTTCCAGAGTCAATACAAGGCCACACAGGACCACAAAGGTAATATACATTACCACGTGAATACTACAAACAACGTATGAAATAGACGGACGAAAGGCGGACAAGGTCTGGGGTACCAACCTATAACAACCCATCCAAGGATGCTAATTAATGCAGTTATAGCCTATATACGCAGAGTCTAGATAGGGAAAAACCATAACCTACCTGTCATCCGATGACTAGCTGCGGGAACGGCGTTGTCCAGGCTCAAACTACTCCGGGAAGCTCCAAATTACAAAAACACTTTCAACTGATGTCCCAAAGGCATCTCAATGAAGCCTAACCAACCAAGGTAATGGAACAATTGCTAGAATCGACGAGGCTGCAAGAACGAGCCATAGCCATTTGATAAGGTGTTAATGTCACACTCGCGACCAGCCAACTCCAAAGCATAAAATAAGGCCAATAACAATAAGAAATGGCAGCTAAATCCAACAATAATATGTTAACCACATCTCAAAGGAGCGACGAGCTCCCGAGGCACTATTTCAAGGCGTACTTCACGTTGTCCAATCCAATCACTATCGTATGCGATCCCAAAAAGAATCGCACAATTTCCCAATCCCTCCAGCACCTTACCACAACCAGAACACCACAACAATAACCAAACATAACAAGATAAAGGCTGTCCAAAGCTACAAATCCAAAATACCACTTCGTGGCTCAGAAATCCATAAAATAATACTAGAACATATAATAACGAAGGAGGATCGTAGGGTAGAGATTTACTTGACAAAAATATTCAATATTCCAAGATTAAAAACCTTCCTCCTTGCAGGAACAACAAACATATCAAAATCCAACAAGAAACTGCTACAAGATATCAGCAACAATAACTTTTCATAACTAGAAGCTTAAAATCTTAATCCAACAAATAGATAAGTGTACGGGATCCATACCTCACCAAAATAACTCCATAGCTACTTCCAAATACTCATAAAACACCTTCTATCAACACCCACGAAGATACGCCATGAAATCGACGGGGAAAACTATACCAAAATGACGAGCTCGCGACGTAGAGCAACTTCCGTTAAACTTCCGAATTGAAAGAATCAAAGTCCATGGATTATTTATAGACTCTCCCTCTGATTTTATGAAGCTTTTGGGTGATTTTTATGAATTAAAACGAAGCTGGAACACCTTTTATAAAGCAAAACCGACTTAGGATGCGGGCCTCACCTTGACGTGTCTGCTTGCGCGGTCTTACAAAAACGTGAATATCTCTCTATTCTGAAGTCGTATGGGCAAACGGTTTAGTGCGTTGGAAACTAGACTCATATACCTTCGATTTGGTATATTGGGGGCCCACTAACTCTTTATATATAAGGAGAAACACCCCAAGACATTTAACCCAAATTTGAAGAGAATTCCTTAAAGGAATTTACAATAACTTTTTCCGACTTTTGTTTCGCAACTTGCTTGACTTCAAAACTTATCATACGACCATTTTGCCATTACAATACCTCATAAAACATCCTTATTAGTATATTAGACACTATTAGTCTTACCCCTAAGGCACGGGTTAGTTTAAACCTTCCAAACGGGCGAGGTGTTACACGAGGCCTTTCTTTAACTCAAACTTTCGAGTAAGGGATTCCTTTGACCTAGAACCTTGGTTTAATTCTTTGATATTAACAAGACTGTTGATGGAAGTCAACGATTTCCAAAGTTGAAGCTCTAAAATGAGGAATGGACATAAAGACCAAACAAACGGCCCAGGCACCGAACTACTAGTCCCGACAAGCCATAAGTGACTTGGGCCGCTACAAGTAAGCTCTAATGGTACAAGAAAGGCGAAAACGTGTAAATGACCAGAAGTGTCATTACAGGTCAGGATGCAGGACCCCCATAGCTTTTAGGGTTTCGTAAATCTCTAAACAGAGAATCATTTTAGGATTCCTTTCGTACTCCTGAGAGTGAACCTTGAGGGTGATGGGTTTTCCCCCAAATCCAAACCTGGAAAGATAGACAACGTCGCTTTTCACTTTGGCCCAATGGTCGACTCATGTGTCGGGGAGTAAGATCTTTCCAGCACTCCCTCCAAACTTTCCATGAAAATGTTTGTTCAGAGTGAGTACTTGCTCATCCTTTTCAGGGTCCTCAATTACTCTTTCTTTTCCTTTGCTGGTTTTTTCAGTCCCCCGGTTATATCCCCATATTCTCGGAGAAGTTCTTCGAGTTCTTGGTCAAAGCTCAATTTGGCCTTAACTTCGGGTCTTCCCAGTATCTGATCAATCACGACGATCCTCTCCTTAGCTTTGGTGGTTTGTTCCTCCACCTCCTTAGACCGGGCTATAGCCATCTCCATTAGTCGGTGAACTTCGTTGTGTTTCCTTTGAACTTCTTCCATCTCCTCTCGAATCCTTAGGATCTTTCCTCGCATGATGACAGCTTCCATATTAACCTTTCCTGAAAGAGCAGAGATTTTTGAGGGGTTTTTTCAGAAGGTTTTACAATTTTTTGGAGGAACTTGGTAGACTCAGAGTATTTTGGACGAACTTTGCATACTGGGCTTATATTTTTGCCTATGGTGTTCTAGAAAATTTTGGCATGGAGTAGACCAATTTACCTTGATTTTAAGCAACACACATAGCACATAAAATAGTTTACATCACAATAATATCACAAGAATATATCGCGTCCTAACCGGGTGACCTTTTTATGACAAGGTTAGACCTAGCGAGTTTGAAAGACGTATGTGACATATTTAAACCATTCTATCGCCCCAAAAAAGCATGTATATATGCGGAATACATCCCTTAAAAGGGATACAACGCTAGCCGAAAGGGGGAAACATTTTTAGGGAAAGGGTAATTACAAAAAAATCATGTCCACGCAGGGGAAATTTTTAGGGAAATGTAAAGACATACATAGACATAATACCCACGCAGGGGCGAAGATACTAAAGATACGATGTGGAAGGTCCCTCCTCGGTCCTACTCCCTTTGGATGCTCCGGTAATGCTCCTAAGCTTGAATTGGCTCAACCACATATCACTTTGAAGCTTTACCACTTGTTCCTGCATAGGCAATGCTCCAGCTTCCAAGGACTTTCTAGTCATTTTTGAATCGAGATGGGCTAATCCTACCCTCATGTCTTCCAACTCTTGAGTCAACTTACCTATGAAACGCCGGTCTTCTTCCTGTTTTATGAGAAACTCCCGCTCTTTTCTTGTCATCTCCTCTTAGAGATTTAGTAATTGGAGACGGACATTAGGCCTAGAGTCAACCTATGGTTATGATCTAGGTGCTTTCGAAATGTCAATTTTCAACCATTGTTTGTAACCTACCACATATCCGGGATCGAACCTATCCGGTGCCAGTATTTCCGGACCCATTTTCACAAGCGTTTTCCAATCATGACAAATCTTTCCCGCCTTTGGAACCTTTTCATCCTCGTCATAATCGATGATGTAGCAACCCATATGGACGGTTGCTGTTTTGATTTGGACTCTTCCGATTTGTCTAAGAACCCTTTGTGGTGCGTAGGGTTGAATCCCTCGGATCCCTAGAAGAGGTAGGAAATCTAATTCCCGACATGCCACGATTACCTCAGTTGAATGAAAGTCATCGAACATCATTTGGACATTGTCCACTCCTAGCTCACAGAAGGCTTCTGCCCATCTTATCTTGGTTCTCTCCCTTGTTCCTCGCCTACGAAGTATTTTGCCCAATATTGCGAAGTTGTCAAGTTCGTGCGGACTGGGGAGTGCTTGGTCTCCGCCGTCTTTGGTTATATGCTTAAGGATCCAATACTGTAGGAGTAGCTTGCACCCTTGGAAATAGCGATGACCATTCTTGCATTTTCCCAAGGTTTTATAGATGTCCGATAGGATGACCGGAACCAAAGGATAATAGCTAATGGCCTCTCCTTCTTTTAGGCCGCGAAACATGGTGTGAGCTACCATCATTACCCGAGTGTTGATGCGGAGGTGTTCGTTTAGTGGGAACACCATGATGCCCAAAAGAGCCATAGAGAATGCCAAGGGGCGAGTCTTATCCCATTCCCGATATGAGTAGAAAGAGTGCTGGTTCTGCAAGAATCCTCTTTTGGTCCCAAAATGGTCGTAGAGTACTTGAAAGGAAATACTCGAGCCTTTTATCCATGAACATTGGTTTTCCTGTAGATGAAGGTACTGAGCAATCTGAGTCGTGGTAGGCTTATTTGGAATTAAAATGCCCCGTTGAGGCCTTAGTTTCCTTTCCTTGTCCGTTCCTTGAGTTTCTAGGAAATCCCGAAGTTCTTCTATCGTCGGAGTCATATCCATAGTTTCGAACATGAATACCATTTTCTGGCTATCCCAATACCCGTTTAGGACCTCGATCAGTTCTGTCCATTATTTTAAGTTCAACAGTGCTGGTAAATGTCCCATATACCGACGGACAGTTTTCTGATGGTCGGGTCCCAGATTTATCCACCACGTGTGAAGGATTAGAGGAGCTTCCTTTACCATGTCGAACTTGAAGAATTTGGATATCCTAAAAAATAGAGTAGCTTATTAGCCCGCCCCCCCTAGGACGATAGTCCGGTTACATCACATACGTCCTTCAAACGGCACATAGTTGGATGCTACGTCGTCGGGTCAAAAACCCTTTTGACGTGTTTTGGCAGTTTACTAAATGGACTTAATATACCTCGGATATTAAGACGTCCTAGGCTAATGCCTATTTTTCAAGATTTAGTTTCTCTCTATCCTAAGTTGACTAGAATAAGTTTCTAAATTATCGGGAACCCGGGAGGACTACCCAAGCTTGAAACAACAAGTGACCGTTAACCGACCGCGGGTCAACTACTCCACTCGTCTGTTTCGGAAATTGTGTATTTTTGTCAAGAACGACCGCAAAGATTTGTATAATCGCCTTTTTACCCCTAATGCATTCTAATGCTTTGCCAAGAGAGGCGGAAGATGCCATGAACAGTTATAAGTGCGGGAAAGTAAACAAATAAGGAGAGCGGCAAAATTACTAATTTTTACAATTCCAAATAGTTAGTCAAATAGGTTAGTGCAAACAATGTGGTTAGAACCTAGTCGAATTATCCCCAGCAGAGTCGTCATTTCTGTTTTGAACCTTTTTTCGAATAAAGGACTTTGAAAAAACACACATGGCTTTGTTTTATTGAAAAAAGGGTTAATTTCGAAAATCTAAGTTGAAGTTCAAAACATTTTCTCAATAATAAAAGCAAGAGTCGCCACTTAGTTTTTATAAAGTAAAAACTAAGAAAAAACTTTTAAAAAAAGATTTTAAAACCCCAAATCAGATAAAGGTTTAAAATCAAGAGATTAACGGTAAGGGTTCAGGTTAATACTCTTGGAAGGGTGTTAAGGCACCAAGAGTATCCGCTAACTTGCGGTTGTCCGGGCTTGCTTGCAAAATCAACGTATTTGACTAACTTTTCAAAACGGAATTGATTTGTAAAACATCTCATTTTTGTATAAAAAAGGGATTGAATTTAAAAGACAGTTTTATATATAAGAGGGTTATTCTATAAAGACAATATGAAAGAGTTTGTTTTACATAAAAGAGTTGATTTTAAGCAATTAAGCAAGTGAAACAGTAAGTTATTACATAAAAAAATGTTTATCAGAAATGTTGATGTCGTTTGGGGATAATTTAACTATGTTTTACAAAGTTAGTTCAATTATACAATTAAATCTATCAACTAAGTGAAGATGACATATTTAAAACGTTAATCCCTGTCCTAATACTAGTGTGTGGGCCCTCTTTAGGCACACCGCCGATTTCTGATTTGGACTTAGTCCAATTCTTCAGTTTTTCAGTCCTTTGGGCTACTGCAGCTACTGAATTTTATGAGCTTGGCCCATTTCACTTTGTTCAGTCCATTTGGATTTCTGCTAATCATCTCCATTGGGCTTGGCCCATTTCTCCACTGCCGCTGCTGAGGCTGACTTAAACAATTTTAGCCCTTTTGGGCTTGCTCATGCCGGACCATCAAGTAGTGTTGGGCTTAAGCCCAATTGGAAAATGCAAAGGGAATTTTGGGAGTCCAATTGGACTCCACCAGATTTCACACATAGAAAAAAAGTAAAATAAATAAAGATTAGTATATATTTTAACCAGATTAAGCAAAAACAGTAATTTAAACAATGTAGATTTCACACTTAAGAGAAATATACGCAGATTTTTATACCAAATTAAGCACATGAAACAGGGACACTCATTCAATAGAATCACTAATTTTATCATTAAGACATATACTTTATAAGACTTGGGCATTTTCAAACACTTATAGAGGCTAATTATTCTCCAGAAATTATAAAGGGGGAGGAATTGGTTCGAGCAAAATATATATACTCAGATGCACAAAAATGGTATCACATAGACATAAGGTACATATTCAGCACTTTTGATTAAATCTAGTCACTTTCAACACTTAAATTTAAACATAGAGGGCAGATTCCAGATAATTTAAGAAAAAGGACTAGTTAAAGAACCTAATTTAGAAATCACATATTAATCACAGACAAATCAAGCAGTCTGAACAGGTATTTAACAGTGATTACTAGTATAACTAATAGGTAATCACTCAAGAACACAAAGGAGGGGTATGTGAGAGAGCTATTAACATGATATAGGCCGAAATCATCTCATGGTCCATACAGGTAACATGTAAAGCAAACAGGGAAGTGGTCATCTTGATGAAGATGAATCAGAGGAACCTACAGGGGTGAGGAACATGTCACAAGGAGGCATGCCTCACCTCTAGTTCTCTTCCATGACAGAACTTACACACACAACAATCATGGTGTTCAGATTCTTAAAACCTTAGACCTAAACAAATTATAATCACACAACAACCATCTAGTATGCTAAAATCATTTCAAGAGAAGGGGGGAAAGGAACAGGGTAACAGATAAAAAATAAGGGAAAGGGGATGAGAGTTGAACAGGTCTAGAAACCTAGAACATCTTCATATAGAAAACAAAGAAATATAGCAGTCTTGAAGCTTTAATAGGTCACAATGTTCTACAAGCATTACTAGACATCAATTCAAACATAAGAAAATAACAACAAAACCTAACTATTTCATATGCATCACTTAGTTATTTCAGCATTAGCAAAACAGTGAAAAGGGAAAGGTAAGAGGAAAATCATGATTACTGTTAAACAAAGGGAAGAAGGGAGGGGGTTTGAACATTTTTCATCAACAAACCAATAGGCAACATGTGCTCATGCTATACTTAATCAAACCAACAAACTTATGAGAAGAAATCAGGACTCAAAGATGACCCAAACATCATCCTAAATGATACTTATAGTTCAAACATGTAGACTAATACCACATAGCAAGAAACACTAGGGAAAGGAAGAAAAAACATTTAAAAGCAAGTTCAAATCTAAGGGTAAATAGGGTAGGGGTTAAACATGCTCAAATCAATTAACAAATACGAAAATATGTACTCAAATATATATATACTACACAGGTTACTTAAGAACCAACTAAACCATAGACAATCAAGGTTTAAACCTAACCTAAGAATCACCCCCAAGTATAGGAGAGTAAGGCAAACAGTTCATACATAGTTAAGACAGTAAAGAAGAAAAAACAGGTTCAACAAAGAGAAAGACTAAGTTTTTCATGAACAAAATCAGCCTTAAATTCTAGCAACAAATTCATGCTCAAGTTTCTGGCATTTAATCATCATATAAGTCCAACACAGGCTAATGAAATCAAGGGGTTTATACAGGGGAAGGGAAAACAAGTTTAAAAATCATCACAAACAGCCATGAGCACACCATATCAACACTTAATCAATACATATACGAAATATCAGTTTAGGCAAAGTTGGTAAGCCAATAAGAACATGATTATGAAGAGGGGTTGGGGAACAAACAAGGATCAAAAACCAAACATTTTTATGAACAAAGCCAGACAGATTTAACATCATTTAACAACAATCTATGCTCAAATTTATGCTCATACTCACTATTTTAATATAGTCCAACAGAAATAGTGAAACACTAAAAATATATTTTAATGCTAACAAACAAGACCAAAACCAGATTTCATCACAGTTTAAACATCATAGAAGCAAAATGAAAATGAAAATAGTAAAAGGGAGAGGGTAAGAGGTTACCTTTTTTAGGGCAGCAACTCGAGCTTAGAACCTTACCGGAAAAGCTTACCACCACCGGAGTATGACCCAACCCTTTTTAGAACTCGAATTTTTTAGTGCCTTTTCTTTCTAAAGCTGATTGGTTGCGTGAGGTTAGGGACATGATTCCCCAGAACCACCAATTTTTCCCCAAAGATTAGCTTGCTTCTCATGCAGCTGGGTGGCGGGGTTATAGGGAAAATCAAAGAGGGGAAAGGGTTTAACAGAGGGTCTTTTGGGAATTTCTGGGGGAATTCAAAATCGCCTCAGCTGGATAACCCTCATAGCAACAACTTGTATGAATTTGTACAAGTTTTTGCTGATTGAGCGGAGAAGGGTGACACCTGGTGGGTTCTAGAAGTATCTAAACCCTGCCAGCACACCCTTGACGGAGAAAAAAGACAAAAAATGGAAATTTTAACGGGGGTTAAAGGATTCGAAAGATGTGAGGAGCAAACGAGTTTAATGGGGTGAAGGGTTTTTCATTTTGAGGATGACAAAGGGGTGAAGGACAATACTGGGGTGATGAGGTATTGTACGAAGAACGTTGCTTTGTACAACAACGCGTGAGAGAGAAAGGATGAGGAGAGAGAGGGCAGCTAGGGTTTGCAGAGAAGGGAAAATGAAGAAGAAGAGAGAGTAGGGTGCATTTGGTGACCTGAGAAAGAGAAAGAACAGAAAGAGTGAGAGTGGGGAAGATATAGGGGTTAATGGGCTGGGTTGGAGAGGGTTTAGGGGTTTAAGGTCAGGCTGGGGCGGCTGACAAAGGGATTGGGCCAGCCGGGTCAGGCGTTTGCTGGCCCAAATAGCTGAAGAATTAGGGGGAGTTGTTAGGGGCATCTAGGATTTGGCCACATTTTGCAAAATGTGGCCATTTAAATTAAAAGCATAGCTAAATTGAATAGGAATAGGTAGAATTGAGTAGGAATTGGCTATAATTGAAATAAAGGGTTTAAGGGTGAACGGATTAATAATTAACTGAGAGATTTAATAAATTAAAAAAAATTAGAAATAATTATTATGTTCGAAACATAATCAACTTTTCAATTAATTATAAGACTAATTTTCAATTAATTCTTATTTAAACTAATTTTGGAGAAAATTACAGGTTTAGCCTTTTAAAAGGAATCTTCTTATGAAATCAATTTTAAAAATAATTATTTTAAGCAACTTACATAAATTTCACATATTGAATATGAAAAGTATATAATCGTTACTTGAAACCATTGGGAAAGCTGTTTTGAAAATATTTTATCCCCTTTTTGCTAAAATATTATTTCAAAAATTATTTAAAATTTAATAAGCTCTGAATTAATTCGTAATGTGGTGGGTAAAAATTAGGTGTCAACACCCGTATTATTGCGAGGAGATCTGTTTATGAGATTTAAACATGAAAAAGTTCTTGTGCCTGGTGTGTAGAGGGAGTGGTTCTTCTTGGTATGTCGAGAGATCTTCAATCCTCAGAATGCTCTCTTTGTTGCTTGCCCAAATGACTGTAGAAGGTTTCTCCCAAATGCAGGTAAGCTTTTATTTCCTTTATGTACATATTTATGTGACCTTTTTTTTTACGATTCAACAAGGCTCTAGGATACACTTGATCTCACAATAAAATCATACTTTTACTCATCTAACAAACAAATGTTGCATTAATAAAACTTGAATTGCACTGCATATGCAATACTTATGATTCATGTTATCATTTTTCTCCTCGTCAAGATATGTATTGTCTTGTCCTCATTTTGAAGTATATCTAAATATGAATTAAATGAAAAGATTAGACCATCTCATAATGATAGAAGATTAAGGAATAAGATGGTAATCATCATCATCATACTATACTAAAAATGGAAAGCTCCAAAAATTACTATATTTTACCGAACGATCCAAGTGGAAATTATGGAAATAAAGAAAGGGAAGAGTAGTACCTGAATCCTCAAACAAGTGAGGGTACTTGTCCCGCATGTCCTTTTCGATTCCCTAAGTGGATTCCTCAATCGTACGATACTTTCATTGAACCTTTACCATGTTGATCCTCTTTGTCCTCAATTTTTGGACATCCCGATCAAGAATCACAATCGATTCCTCTTCATAGCGCAGATCCTTGTCAAATAACACCTCATCCCACTTGATAATGTATTCCCCATCCCCATGGTATCACTTTAGCATGGATACATAGAATACCCAATGGACACCCAACAAACTGGGCGACAGTGCTAACCTGTAAGCCACTGGCCCTATAATCTCAAGAACTTCAAATGTTCCGATGAACCGAGGGATGAGCGTTACTTTCTTATCAAACAGATCATCTATACGGGGTAAAGGGTACATGTTCTGGATGGTCAACTTATTGAACTGCATGTAATCTATGCACATTCGCATACTACCATCCCTTTTCTTCACAAACAAGACCGAAGCACCCCAAGGTGAAGCACTAGGATGGATGAATCCCTTATCTAGGAGTTCCTGAAGCTGAGTCTTAGGTTCCCTTAACTCTGTCGTAACCATACGATATGGAGGAATGGAAATTGGGCGAGTGCCCGCCTCCAAGTCAATACAAAAATCAATATCCCTGTCCGGAGGCATACCATGAAAAATCCACCGGAAACACCTCCTGAAACTCTGAAACAACCCAAACTTACTCAATAGATGTGGACTCCACACTATAATCTCGGAGATGAGCCAAAAAGGCTAAACACCCTCTCCCCACTAGCTTCCTAGCCCGAACAAATGATATTATCTTGGCCAGCTTAGGCCTGTACACATCTTCCCACTCTAGCCTATCCTTACCCGGAATCTCTAGAGCCACAGTCTTAGTGTTACAATTCAATACAACGTGATAAGAGGATAACCAGGTCATGCACAGAATAACACTGAAGTCTACCATATCCAGAATTACCAAGTCTACCCAAGTATGCATCCCCATAAAAAATTACATAACAAGCACGATAAACATGAGTCACGACCACGGACTCTCTAACCGGGGTGGAAACATGAATAGGGGAATCAAGGATATCACAAATCAAGTCCAGACCCAAAGAAAAATTCAAAAACACATAAGGGTAGGTAGAACCTGGGTCAAAAAGTACCAAAGCCATCCTATCACAGACTAGAATTGTACCTGTGATCACAGCGTCTGATGCCTTAGCCTTTGACTTTTCCGAAAAAGCATAATAGTAACCCCGGTTATCAATTTGAGCAACTTCCCTGACTGGCTGCACCACACCCCTGCCCATGCCACCATTTCCCCTGTCTTCCTGGCCTTGCTGAAAGTTACCTCGCCCACCCTGTAGAGGACCTCTAGCATGACCACCTCTACCTGCCAGGACCTCAACCTTGGACTGTTGCTGAGCCTGATTACTAGTCTTTCTATGAGGGCACTCCATTTTAAAATGGCCCGGATCACCACAATGGAAAGAACCACGATCAAGCAAAGGCCTATTGGTCGATGTATAAGAAGCTCCCTAGCCTCGAGGAGCTGAAAACGGTTGGTTAGCTCCTGAACAACCACCTGTAGTAGCTGGTAAATTTGACTGAATAGGACAGGTAGACTACACCTGCTGATTTTGGCCCCTAGAGTGCGAGCCACTAAAGTTTCCATCATTTCGAGGCCTCTTGGATAATACTTTAGCCTGCTCAACCTGCTTGACCCCTTCTAACTTCTTAACATAATTCGTTACCTCATTGAAGCTCTCCCCTGCTGAAGTCATGTGCACCGATAACACCTGTAAATTCGTATTCAAGCCCTTCACAAATAACTGAATCTTCTCCTCCTCAGAACCCAACAATTTTGTAGCAAAATGAAACAAGGCATGAAACTTAGCCTCATAAGCAGAGACTAACATGCCACCCTGTTCCAGAGCCAAGAACTCATCCTTTTCGCGATCTCTCAAAGTATGAGGTACATACTTCTCTAGGAAGAGAGCATGAAATTTCTCCCAAGTTAGTGGAGGCAAATTAGATGACCGACATTCCACATAAGACCTCCACCACTTCTTAGCATCGCCCTGCAGCTGAAAAGTGACAAACTCAACCACATGCTATTGCATAATGCCCAGCTTGTGCAGCCTCTCATAACAGTTCAATATCAACTAAGAATCTTCCTTCTCAGTACCCTGAAATGTAGGAGGTTTCAGCTTTAGAAATTTAGTCAGTATCTTATGCTTATTTTTTGTCATGACCGGACCTAGCATTTCCTGTAGTACCCGCTGGTTAAGTACACGGAACCTGATTCGCTATCCCCGTAGGGTTGGCTCCAGCACCAACCAGCCCACTCAGAAAGGACCACACTTGTTGAAATGCTTTGGGTATGATATGGGGAAGGCCTGCACCTCCAGTCGGTGTCGCCTCCGCCTTCTCCACACCCTCCTTAACAACAACCTCAACCTCCTCTTCAGCCTGATCCTGGGGTGGGGGAGGGGTCGCCTCACATGCTCTTATCGCCGCTTGAGCTCCACCCCTGGTGGGTGTCACTCTAGCTCGGCCCCTGCCCCTGCCCCTTCCTCTTCCCCTGATAGTTGGGCCCGCTACAGGGACCGTTGCTCTTGCTCCATTGTTCCTTGTGTTAATATTTACAGACAGAAGAGTGAACAAGGTCAGATACCAATTTGTATCACCAGATACTAATTGAAATCAAGTTATATCACGAAGGAAGAAAGAAGAGAGAGTTTCCTCAAGTCCTATAGCCTCTCGAAGAAAAGTACGGACATCTCTGCATCGTTCCTCAAAACTCTAATAGACCTATTTTGTTATGACGAGATCAATGGACCTAGGGCTCTGATACCATCTTTGTCACGACCCAGACCACCGTGAGTGGCACCCACCCAATACCCCCCGGGTGAGCGAACCAATGTCGACACAACAATTAACCGTTCTAGCAGCCTAAAACCAATGCATAAATAAAACTAGAAATAGAACCTCAAATACCATATCATAAAATTACGTAAAACATTCTCCCTAGAAACTGAAAGTCACCTTTCCGAGACATTCTACAAAAACTGTCTAGAAAATACAAGGATTCATCCCCAAAATAAACTAGAGTCTAAGCCCGAAACAAGTGGGCTATAATTGAAATAAAGAGACCAAGGTAGCCTAATCGAAGCAGCTCACCCTTGATGTATGGAAACGCTGGGACTACAGGTGAGGTCGCATGTCAGCCGCCAAAAGATTTCCTATACTCACAAAAGAAAAGCAAGTGCAGAATCAGCACATAACACCGTGTACTGGTAGGATAATTGGCCAGCTCCAATAAACATAATATGAATAGTAAACCATAACATAGTAAGGCACAGGAAACATGTAGCAAGTCAACAAGTACCCAGATATTAAGTCCCTCCCTTAGCTCGTTAAACACGGGGATAAAAGGCAACCATTGACCCCACCCAAAAACAACAACGTATAACCTTTTTCACGAAACCCAGACACACCAAGGATCCCCCTAACGTCACCTAAGTATTAGACATGCAATTCCGGTCTACACAAAGACCAAACTCACATTTAAATAAAATCAGCCGGCCTCTCATAGACCATATGCAGAATTCACAATTCAAGAATATAACCCGGTCCACTCATGGAACTATCGAAAGAAAACAGTAATGCAATTAAAGCAAGCCGTACCAGGCATGGTACCTGAGCCAACCATTAGAAATTCCCGTACCATTCATGGTACCCGAGCCAACCATTAGTAATTCTCGTACCAGGCGTGGTACCCGAGCCAAATGTTAATATATCCATACCAGGCATGGTACTCGAGCCAACCAAATGTCATAACAAGTCCAAATCAATCACAACTAATGAACAAACATACTTGTAAAACCAACAAACAAACAAAAGAAGTTCATTTCACAAGAATGATTACCGGACAACTAGACATTCACAAAACATTCCCTAAATATACAACTCATACACCACTATGAAATAGTACATGAACACATAATGCATATTAGAAATAAATAACCATCACCTACCTCAAAATATTCTAAGCTCTACTCAACCGGAGCTTTCCCGTTCCCCAAAGTTCTTGCCTATTCTTGGTCTAAAACAACACACACTAACCAAAATCAATCTTTATGGCCTACTAATTACCCGAATTATGCAAAATCCCAAACCCCAGGCCAACCATGATCATTCCACCCCTTTCCCGGGATTCCCCACCATTAATTCACCTATTCCTACCATTTTTCATTGATACATTTAGAGAATTAAGGTCACATGATCATAATCTAGTGAAATCATCAACACCCAAGAACTTCTACACCTTAGAATCCCCCTTTTTCCCTGGATTCTACCATCCTAGGTCATTCCAAACCTTTCCCCAAGTCTACCCCTAGAAATTCTATAGCGTAGGAAAGATAGTACGGTGTTTGGGGAGTAGAATTCTTACCCTTAGGATGACAAATGGTGGAAAACTGATGAAAATCGCCCAAATCGCCTTGCCCTTCTCCCAAAACGTCTTGAAGAAAAACTGACTATTTTAGGGAAGTTTCTGCATTAAATCCCATCACGCTCCACTATAATGGTCTGCTCTGCTATAGCGGTACCGCCATAGTGAAGTCCACCGCTATGGCAAAAGTTGACCGATGTTGACTTTCACTATAGCGGTAATTTTTCCGCTATAGCGGAGGTCGCTATGGTGGTGTGTGAACTGCTACGGCGGTTGACACGGGACAGAAAGTCATAAATCCTCTCAAAAGGATCCATTTTACAACACACTTATTTTCCTGACATTCCAGAATAGCCCCTTCACGTCAACCACGATACCAGGAGTTCTACTTACCCGAATTCAATTCCAAAAAGTTCCCCGGACTCCTTCATGTCTTAGCTACCCGGAAAACTAGCTCAAATCAAGACACGTTACCCAATCCTTACCCGGATTGCTCTAGACCATACATCGCTCCAAAACCGACCGAGACTAGCCTAGCATAAAATTTTCAACTCCCAAATTTGGAAGTTTCCTGACTTAAAACTTGGCACGAAAAGTCTACCCATAACGACGAACCCAATCGTTACAATCACCATATTGAATAGCTATTAATTCTTTGTTTCGTATTTCTTGTATTCAAAGGGGTAGATAAATAGATTTATCTTTTTTATTTTCTTCTTAATTAGAATAAATAAGAGTAGTTAATTATGTGACTTTTTAAAAAATTAACATGAATATAAAGTTCATTCCAATCTTTTCAAAAAAAAAATAATGACAATTAATGCACTTAATACTAATTTATTACAATACTTTACTCTTTCTATTAAATTACTCATAAGTTACAAATTATATTGCTTACTATAAATACTAAAGCATGATGCTTCATCGCATACTAAAGTTATTTTTGTCTCCTCATTTTAAAATATTTACAGGTAGGATTTTCTCTTCTTTTTTTGTGCCCTTTTACTGTTGTTGGTATTTTATTTTATTTTATTTCTTAAAAATGAAGTGAGGCCAAAGAGCCTGTTGAGTTAAAATATGTACAAACAGAAAACTCTAAAAAATAAACAAAGGGCCTGGTCCAGAAGTGATTTAGCCCAAGAAATTAAAAAAAAAATAACAAGAAAAGGAAAGACATAAGATAATCAAATGTATAAAGTGGGAAGCATCTGAAAAGTCATGTGAAACTTTCGATCTAGTTGTCTCTGCCGATGCTCCAGTGAGACTTATGAGATCTCCGTCTATGCTCTGGTGAAATGAGTGTGAGCTCCTTGTTAAGCTTCCCTGTTCATGCTCGTCTTCTTCTTCTTAGGTGTGTGAGGGAGGCACGACAGAGATCCACAAGTATGAGCGAAGATCCTTCCTCCCTTTTCCTTTTTCCATCCTCTGATTTGTCTCCAGTTATGTTCAAAGGTAAGTGATGCTAGTGTTCTTACCTAGGTATAAGGTTAGTAGATCTGATTTTATTTAGATGTTGATAAACGAGTTTTAACTTCCTCTATCGATTCTTCGTTAGATCTTGCTCAATGTTGGGTCGATTCCATCACAAGTCATCCTAAACTCTCACCGGATACTATGGTATCAAACACCAAGGCGAAGAATTTCTTCATGAGAGAGAAGTTCAGCTCACAAATTTTTAGAGGTACATTGAAATCTCGTACTCACATTTTCAAGGAATATTTCTATTGATGCAAAATTTCACATAGTTGTTATTGGTATTTTTGCTTTATCAGACAATTTATTTTTGTACTTTCGTCTTTGACGCTTCTCTAACTGATCCTATGATGAGATTTTTGACATTCTAATTAATTGAGTTTATTTTTAAAATACAAATTTTATTTATTTTTAAATATGAATAAAAATACTTGTAGGTTGAGTAAGGGGCTAATTCACACAAGGCAGTGAAAAATTACAAAATAAGATAAGAATCTCTTGATGTATTCTTTAGGCATACTATATGTCACGACCCAAACCACCGTGAGTGACACTTACCCAACCCCCGGGTGTGAGAACCATCACTGCCCTGAACTTAATTGTTCTAACAGCTCAAAACCAAGTGCGGAAAGTAAACTAGCATTCAATAATTTAGGAAAAATAGTTCATTAACATTAACCTGCGAAAATTATCCCCTAGAACCTGAAATTCGTAGTACCAAACAATCTACCAATGTCTAGAGTATGGGGATGCAAGCCCAAAACCTGAAGGAAATAGATTAAGCCCGAAACAAATGGTCTAAAACTCTAAATCTAGATCCAAGGCAGCTTGATCGAACAACTCACCCTTGAAGTCCGGAATGCTGGTACTAAAGATGAGGTCGCGTCTCAGCCGCTGAAAGATTTCTTGTACTCACAAGAAAGACAAGCAAGTGTAGTATCAGTACACCACCACTGTGTACTGGTAGGATCATCACCCAGTTTCCAAATAAACAGTGTATAAGCAGTACAACAATATCAAGTAAAATGTATGGAAGACATGCAACAATACTAACAGGCTCCCTTAGACTATAAGTCTCTGCCTAACTTGTTCCAGCATGAAATCCACCCCTAATAACCATAAGCAACAGTCACATACACATAACTATCCTTTCTGCCTAGCCTAGACCCACCCTGGTATCCTCTCTAGACAACACCTAAGAGTTAACAGATAACCTAGCCTAAACCAAGACCAATTCGACAGATATAACAGAATTCTCGGTCACTCAAGGACCACCAGTCAATGTCACAATTCAACAAACAGCCCGGTTCACTCACGGAATCAATATCAGTCAATGCAATCAATCAATAACAATGCAATGATACAGAAAATAAACTCGTACCAAGCGTGGTACCCGAGCCAACCGTTAGTAATTCGTACAAGGCGTGGTACCCGTGCCAACCGTTAGTAATTCTTACCAGGCATGGTACCCATGCCAACCATTTGTTATACCCGTACCAGGCGTGGTACTCGTGCTAACCGTTAGTATACATGTACCAGGCGTGGTACTTGTGCCAACCAAATGTCAATAATCCACAGTCAATATATGAATACACAACTTGTAAACCAACAAGTACACACCGTTCAACTCACAGACTGTAAAGCAGGACCCTTAGACATTCTACACAATACCTCTAAGCAATGCAATTCATACAACCACTTAGATAAGAGTACAAGCATATACAATATTCACAGAAATCGTAAGCCATCACCTACCTCGATGATCCAAGCTCTATTCAACCCAAGCTTTCCCGTGTTCCAGATTCCTTTCTCGTTCTTGGTTTAAAATAACATACAAGTACATGAAATTAACAAACAAGGCCTGCACATTACCCGGATTACAGCGAATCCCAAAACCTTAGGCCACCCATGATCATCCCACCCTTTTCCCGGGCATTCCACCATTAATTTCCATAGTTCTATCATTTTAATGGATAAAAATAGGGAATTTAACAACCTATGATCATAATATCTTACTTTTAACAACACCCAAGAACATTCAAGTCTAGAATCCCCCTTCTTCCCCAGATTCTACCATTCTTAGGTTATTCCAACCTTTCCCCAAGTTCCGTCATAGCAATTCTACCATATAGGAAAAGTATTACGAAGACTGGGGAGTAGAAACCTTACCTTAGGAAAGAAAATAATGGAAAAAATGGAGAAAAAACGCCTGGAATCGCCTTGCCCTTCTCCCAAAATGAAATTGTGAAAACTGAATGTTTTGGGGAATGTTTCAGCTTTAATTCCCGTCGAGCCCGCTATAGCGGTCCATTTCACTATAGCGGTTCTGCTATAACAGAGTCGCCTGCTATGGTGGAGGCTAACCAACATTCACCTCCGCTGTAGCGGTAATTTTTTCGCTACGGCGGAGGCCGCTACGGTGAAGTGTCAACCGCTATAGTGGTTGACACGGGACAGAAAGTCATAAAACCTCCAAAATCAGTCCATTTTACAACACACTTATTTTCCTGATATCCCAAAATAACCCCTTCACGTCTACCTCGATTCTGGGAGTTTGACGTACCCAAATTAAATTTTAAAAAGTCCCTCAGACTCCTTTATGTGTTAGCAACGAGAAAAACTAGCTCAACACAAGACATCTGACCCCATCTTTACTGGATGGCCCTAGACCATGCCTCGCTCCTAAACTGGCCGAGACTAGCCTAGCCCAGAATTTCAAACCCCCAAATCCAGAGTTTTCTAACTCTAAAACTTGGCACGATTGGACTACTCATAACGATGGACCCGATCATTACAATAGATACCAATTTACCCATCATTCATCCCCGAACGATCAAACCTAAATTTACGGAAATAAAAAAAGGAAAGTATAGTACCTGAATTCTCAAACATTTGAGGTTACTTGTCCCGCATGTCCTTCTTGGTTTCCCAAGTTGATTCCTCAATCAGACGATGCTTCCACTGAACCTTTACCATATCAATCACCTTTGTTCTCAATTTCCAGACATCCCAAGCAAAAATCATGACTAGTTCCTCTTCATAACGAAGATCTTTATCGAAAAGTACCTCATCCCACTTGATGATGTAGTCCCCATCCCCATGGTATCGCTTAAGCATGGATACATGGAATACCGGATGCACGCCCAACAAACTGGGTGGCAGTGCTAACTTGTAATCCACTGGCCCCATAATCTCAAAAACTTCAAATGGATCGATAAACCGAGGGCTAAGTTTGTCCTTCTTACCAAACCGCATAACTCCCTTCATTGGTGACACCTTCAATAATACGTGTTCACCTACCTGAAATTCCATGTCCCGGACAATGCGATCTGCATATTCCTTCTGCCTGCTTTGGGCAGCCGTAACTTAGCCTGAATTCCCCTTACCTTTTCCTGCACTTCCCTTACCATTTCCACTCCTAAAGGCTTTACATCACCTTCCTCAAACCACCCAACCGGTGATCTGTGGATCCTCCCATACAATGCCTCGAATGGTTCCATGTCAATACTGGAGTGATAATTATTGTTGTATGAGAATTCACACAATGGTAGAAACGGGTCCAAATGACCCCCGAGGTCCATCACACATACTCTCAGTATATCCTTCAATACCTAGATTGTCCTCTCCGACTGACCATCAGTCTGAAGATGGAAGGCTGTGCTAAAAGTGAGTTATGTACCCAACTCTTCGTGTAGCTTTCCCCAGAACTTGGAAGTAAACTGCGTACCTCTGTCTGAAATGATGGACAGTAGCACCCCATGCAATCTCACAATCTCTTTCACGTAGATCTTAGCCAATTGCTGCGAATTATAATCTACCCTGACCGGAATGAAATGAGAAGACTTGGTCAGCCTGTCAACAATGATCCAAATTGAGTCATACTTCCCCAGTGTCTTGGGAAGACCCACCATGAAATCCATGGCTATCCTTTCCCACTTCCACTCTGGAATTGGCATTCTTCGAAGTAGTCCTGCAGGTCTCTGATGTTCATACTTTACTTGCTGGCAGTTCTGACACTTGGACACAAAATCAACTATGTCCCATTTCATCCCGGGCCACCAATAACGCTGCCTTAAGTTCCTGTACATTTTAGTCACACCCGGATGAATTGAGTACCGCAAACCATGAGCTTCTGTCAAGATTTTCTGAAATATACCATCAACCCGAGGAACACAAATCCTCCCCCTGAAATTTAACACTCCACCAGAGTCTAGCGTGACGTTTTTGGATTCCCCAAATATTACCTTACCTCGAAGCTTACTCAGTTTCGGATCCTGAAACTGTTTGGCCTTTATTTCCTCTATGAAAGTGGTTTTGACCTCAATACTGGCCAACAACCCACCCTGATCTGAAACACCCAAGTATATGAACTTGGTCTCCAAAGCCTGAATTTCCTTAGCAAGTGGTTGTTTGGACACCCCCAAACAAGCCAAGCTACCCATGCTAACTGTTTTCTGGCTTAATGCGTTTGCCACCATATTAGCCTTACCCGAATGGTATTGAATAGTCACATCATAGTCCTTCAATAACTCCATCCACCTCCTCTGCCTCAGATTCAAATCCTTTTGAGTGAACACATGATGCAGACTACGATGATCAGTGAACACTTCACACCTGACATCATAAAGATAGTGTGTCCAAATCTTTAGTGCAAAAACCACCGCTGCCAACTCTAAGTCGTGAGTCGGGTAATTTCTCTCATGCACCTTCAACTGCTTGGATGCATAGGCTATCACATTCTTATCCTGCATCAACAAAGCACCCAAACCAGAATGTGAAGCATCGCAGTAAACAATAAAGTCTTTACCTTCAACCGGCAAGGACAATATAGGAGCCGTGGTCAAAAGTGTCTTGAGCTTTTGAAATCTCTCCTCGCACTTGTCGGACCACACGAATGGTACATCTTTCTGTGTCAGCCTGGTCAGAGAAACACCTTATGGTCAGGCAAGGACAATAAGGTCGCGTCTCAGCCGCTGGAAGATTTCCTGTACCCACAAGAAATACAAGAAAGTGTAGTATCAGTACACCACCACTGTGTACTGGTAGGATCATCAGCCAATTTCCAAATAAATAGTAAATAAGCAGTACAACGATATCAAGTGAAATGTATGGAAGACATGCAACAATACTAACAGGCTCCCTTAGACTACAAGTCTCTGCCTAACTTGTTCCCGCATGAAATCCACCCCTAATAACCATAAGCAACAGTCAGATACATATAACCATTCTTCAGCCTAGCCCAGACCCACCCTGGGATCCCCTCTACATAACACCTAAGTGTTAATAGATAACCCGGCCTAAACCAAGACCAATTCAACAAATATAACAGAATTCTCGATCACTCAAGGACCACCAGTCAATATCACAATTCAACAAACAGCCTGGTTCACTCACAGAACCAATATCAGTCAATGCAATGCAATCAATAACAATGGAATGATACAGAAAATAAACCCGTACCAAGTGTGGTACCCGAGCCAACCGTTAGTAATTTGTACCAGGCGTGGTACCCGTGCTAACCGTAAGTAATTCGTACCAGGCGTGGTACCTATGCCAACCGTTTGTCATACCCGTACTAGGTGTGGTACCCGTGCCAACCATTAGTATACATATACCAGGCGTGGTACCTGTGCCAACCGAATATCAACAATCCACAGTCCATATATGAACACACAACTTGTAAACCAACAAGTACACACTGTTCAACTCACAGACTGTAAAGCAAGACCCTTAGACATTCTACACAATTCCTCTAAGCAATGCAATTCATACAACCACTTAGATAAGAGTACAATCACATACAATATTCACAGAAATCGTAAGCCATCACCTACCTCGAATGATCCAAGCTCTATTCAACCCGAGATTTCCCGTGTTCTGGATTTCTTTCTCGTTCTTGGTCTAAAATAACATACAAGTACATGAAATTAACAAAAAAGGCCTGTACATTACCTGGATTACAGCGAATCCCAAAACCCCAGGTCACACATGATCATCCCACCTTTTTCCTGGCTTTTCACCTTTAATTTCCCTAGTTCTATCATTTTTACGGATAAAAATAGGAAATTTAACAACCTATGATCATAATATCTTACTTTTAAGAACATTCAAGTCTAGAATCCCCCTTCTTCCCCAGATTCTACCATTCCTAGGTTATTACAACCTTCCCTCAAGTTCCCTCCTAGCAATTCTACCGCATAGAAAAAGTATTACGAAGACTTGGGAGTAGAAACCTTACCTTAGGGAAGAAAACAATAGGAAAATGGAGGAAAAACGCCTGGAATCGCCTTGCCCTTCTCCCAAAACAAAATTGTGTAAACTGAATATTTCGGGGAATGTTTTAGCTTTAATTCCCATTGAGCCCGCTATAGAGGTCCGCTCCGCTATAGCAGTTCCACTGCAGCGGAGTCTCCCGCTATGGCGTAGGCTGACCAACGTTGACCTCCGCTGTAGCGGTAATTTTTTGGCTACGGCGGAGACCGCTACGGTGATGTGTCAACCGCTATAGCGGTTGACACAGGACAGAAAGTCGTAAAATTTCTAAAATCAGTCCATTTTACAACTGTCACGACCCGATTTCTCGGTCATGATGGCACCTACAACCCCCGATAGGTGAACCAATCCCCGTAGCCCAGAACAGTTAGTAATGGGCTACTATCTAGCAAATAAGGGAACAAGACGAACAAAATAGATAACAAGGATATAAATATATACATATGCGGAAACTAAACCAAACCCCAAGACCTGGTATCATAGTATAGAGCCAAACTACATACATGGAGTGCAAATAAACCAAAACTATACATACAGATGTCTCTGAATGGTAAT